>BSBN01000607.1:3000000-3207181 GCA_027924645.1 Cunninghamia lanceolata
ATGTGGATGCTTCTCATCAGTTCAAGTATCTTATTTCCTTCTATAAACTATTGTAGGTAGTGAGCCTCTTGTGAATAGTGTGCTCGAGCAGTGAGCCCTAATTGGCAAGTGCCATTTTGTATTTCTATTCTTCTAACGAAGAATACATTCTTGGATTAGTCACCCCGTGGTTTTTTCCCTTAACAAGGTTTTGTACGTCAAAATCATCTTGACTTTGTTTCTGCTTTCATGATTCTGAATGTTTATTTGCTTTGATGTTGCACTAGTTGTTAAAGAAGAACAGAAAGTTAAATTAATTAAGATAACTGATTCACCCCCCCTCTCAGTTATCAACACATTGACCGTCCATGCTTTTGATTGTTTTGTTCCTTCTTGACTATGTACGAGGGTTTGGAGAGTTTCCATTGGCACCCAAACCCTAGCTATTCATTAGAAATCCTTGAATGCTAATTATTGCCATTATACTTTTTTCTTATTAATTCTTACTAATTAGGGTAATCATATAGAAATATATAGTATCTCATGTATTCTTACAAAATGCATATGGGAATTTTATCAAATGTTGTAGTTGCATTGATTGATGCCTCAAAAAAATTGTGGTCTATTGGATTTTTGAAAAATGTTGTAGTTGCAACTACCCTAGAAGACATGTATGCAAAATGTAAAAGCATAGAGAAGGTGAGTGAACTGTTTGACATGATGCCTCAAAGAAATGTGGTCTCATGGAATTATATGGTTGCAGGATATGCAAATAATGGATTTGTCGATAAGGCTTTAGAAACTTTCATGCAAAACCAATTGGTGGGTGTAAAGCTAAAATCCACAACCTTTGACTACATCCTCTCTGTGTAACAAACTAAAACTATGCAACTAATGGATATGCAAGATATTATATATGTTTAACATGTTTAAACTATGTAACTAATAGATGTGCAACAACTATAAACTAGATCACACATGACAAACAACACTGTGATCATTGTCACTAGATTGCCAACACAAAACTGCAACAACACATATGCAAAAGAATCTATCAAGCTTGCAAGTCTGACACTACAAGAGGATCATAAAGTTGCTGCCTCCAAGTCTGTAATCATCAACAAACAAAGGTCTTCTACCAAACAACACATCAAAAAGGTCAACTTCTCCTTCAGGATGCATCATGATGCTACATACATCTACAAGGTCTATTCTATCAGGATGTATGCAAAATGTGGAAGCACAGACAAGGCAAGTGAACTATTTGATAGGATACAAAAAGAGTCTAGTACAACAACTATGTATGCAAAATGTGGAAGCATATGGAAATTTATCAAATATTGTACTTGCATGGAATGATGACTCAAAGAAATGAGGTCTCATGGAACATGCCATTATTGTAGGATATGCACAAAATGGATTTGTTGATATGGCTTTAGAAACTTTCAAGCAAAAGTAATAGGTGGATGTAAATCCAAATTCCACAACCTTTGACTACATCCTCTTTGCCTATGCCAAATTGAGATCTTTAGAATATGGTACATGGACATCCATCAAAGCATAAAGGATATAGGAATTTCGATAGATGTTGTAGTTGCAACTACCCTTGAAGACATATATGTAAAATGTTTAAGCATATATAAGACAAGTGAATTGTTTGACATGATGCCTCAAATAGATGTGGTCTCATGGAATGCCATGATTGCAGGATATGCATAAAATGGATTTTTTGATAAGGCTTTAGAAACATACAAGAAAAAGCAATTGACAGGTGTAAATGCAAAAATGGGATCTTTGGAATAGGGTATGGACATCCACCAAAATAGATTGTTGGGAACAGGGTATGCATAACCATCAAAGCATAAAGGATATAGTAAATTTGTCACATGTAATTTTGTAGCTGCCCTTGTAGACATGTATGCAAAGTGTGGAAGCATAGACAAGGCACATGAACTATTTGGCATGATGCCCCAAAGAAATGCCACCTCATTGAATGCAATGATTGCAAGACATGAACAAAATGGATTTTTTGATAAGGCTTTAGAAACTTTCAAGCAAATGCTAATGGCAGGTGTAAAGAAAAATTCCACAACCTTAGCCAGTATCCTCCTTGCCTATGCCAAAATGGACATCCATCAAAGGGTAAAACATATGGGATTTTGTTAGATGTTGTAGTTGCAACTGCCCTTAGAGACATGTATGCAAAGTGTGGAAGCATAGACAAGGCACGTGAATTGTTTGGCATGATGCCTCAAAGAAATTTCGGCTCATGGAATGCAATGATTGCAAGACATGAACATTTTAAAATGGATTTTTTTATAAGCCTTTAGAAAGTTTGAAGAAAATTCAATTGGCGAGCACGTAAAGCCAAATTCCAAAAACCTTAGAAGTGGTATCTTTGGAACATGGAATAGACATCCATCAAAGCATAAAGGATATAGGAATTTTGTCAAATGTTATAGTTATAAGTACCCTGCAAGACATGTATCCAAAGTGTGGAAGCATATACAATGAATGTGAACTATTTGACATGATGACTCAAAGAAATGTTGTCTCATGGAATGCAATGATTGGAAGATATGCACGAAATGGATTTTTCATAAGGCTTTAAAAACTCTCAAGCAAATGCACAAAAGTAAATTTTAACCAAACGCAAATTTTGGCACGTCTAAAACCAAATTGCACAACCTTATCCAACTTCCTCCTTGCCTATGCCAGAATGGGATCTAGGGAACATGGTGTGGACAACCATCAAAGCATAAACGATATAGCAATTTTGCAACATATATTGTCTTTGCAGCTGCCCTTGTAGACATGTATGGAAAGTGTGGAAGCATAGACAAGGCACACGAACTATTTGAAATGATGCCTCAAAGAAATGCACAGTCCCACATAATGCAATGATTGCAAGATATGCACAAAATAGATTATTTGAAAACAATTTATAAATTACTTTCAAGCAAATGCAATAGGCACGTGTGAAACCAAATTCCTATAAGATAATTGATCATCATATTAAATATAAATATAAATTGTCATATACATAATTTCATGAACATAACATCTAGTTTACATACCAAGCCATATAGGCATGTCCAAACAAAGCCATACAAGAATATATACAAAATTATACATCGGTAACATACAAAAGTATGTACATACAAAGCCATCTAGGCATACAAAAAATGTCCCAAACACTACTTTCCTATGGACTTTTATGAAATAATCAGAGATCCTTGCTTGACTGTGAACATGGAGAGACAATCTGTGACTCATCCTCTCTTTGCTTTCGAGTAGACCTCTTTGACGGTTCAAGTTCATGTAGCCCCACCTGTTAATACAAACAAACAATATGCACAGTACTATAGATAATGTACATGAAATATTTAACATCACATATGTAATCGATCACTTACCACCATCTGATGATCACTCTCCATCATCTCTTCTGTAGCTTCTTTGTCCATAGTTGGATGGGCTAGAGTTGTGACCTCCTACGAGAAGCATCAAGAAGCAAAATTGACTAAACATAAATATCATTTATGTACATCAAATGACATGAGATAAAACAAGAAATACAAAACTATGATGTTTTCATGTTATTGGCTCATACCTTGGTCAAAGGATTTGAAGACATCATGGTTGCATCAATGCTTATCTACACTGACTCACGAAGATGAGGAGTCTCCACATTCAGCATCTGAAAATCAAGTTCAATATTATTCGACCAAAATAAATACATAGCATTATTTTAAAAATGCATAATGATTAGAAACGGTTAAATTTACCTCTGTAAAAGTGGTGGATTTGTGTCCAAGGGACCAAGGAAATCGTGGAGGTGTCGGTGACTGTTGAAATCATCAAATTGTCACAAAATAATATTACCATTGACATATCTACAATAATGATGATCATGTGATAAATTACATACCCGCTGACTTGACCTCCTCTCATAACCTGCCAATGGACAGCGAATGAAGGAAGGATGAAGACTCTGACCTTGGAATTTCATTACACAGACAATTACATACATATTATTTTTGACTTATAATATAGATAATCATATAAAATTAATTACAAATTTCAAATAACAATATATTAAATCAAGATGAAACTTGTAACAAATTACCTAAGAGCCAATACCAAATGTAGTCCCTAAGAGATCATCGTTGATAAGAATCTGATCCAATATGGATGTCTCCATCATTGGATGTTGCTCCTGCATCGTAGCATCCTGTTGATAGTCCTGCCATGCGTCCTACATCTCAGCATCCTGTTGAGAGTCCTACCGTGTGTCCTACATCCCATAATCATACAGGTTCCCAAATGAACTACACAAATGTGGGGACACATGACGCCTAGTGCTCTCACCCTCATCGGCATGGTTAAGATCATCGGCATGTTGTGATAGAGTTTGGGTGAGAGTAGTCAATGAATTTAATGTCTCCACCTCAACACTCTCCTTCAAAGCTGAAGGGAGTGACCTACGTTCTAGCCTCAATAGGGGTATAGGAACACAGTTTTCATCTCGCTGAACCACGGGTCTATCTTGGGCAGAGCCACCACCTCTATCCTAGAACTCATGAATGTCAAAATAATTGAGAATCTTGTTGAGGACAAACTCGCAATGGAGTTTCCTGAAGAAATACTGCAGTACCTCATCATTGTTGCATGGGCACTCATCAAAGACCATGTACCATCTATCCCAAATGTTTTGGGATATTTCTTCATTCCTACACCAATGAATAGGAAACCATTTGCAAGTTTCTTCTAATCTTTGGCCAGTTTTGGGATTAATAAAGTGTGCACATAATTGATATTTTGTAATTTTTTCATTCTTGACTTGTTCATATGACAACTTGTTGGCATAATATTGTCAACACCTCTCCCTATAGTCTTGGAATTCGGTGATTTGTTTTGTCACCGAATCGGTGTGGGAAACAATCTCCTCTAGTGATTTTGCAAGTGCCCTCCTATGGTCGGTGGTTCCACTTGGATTATTTAGCATTTGAATAATAGTTTGAAGATGTTTCTTGGTTTCTTCTATTATTCGTAGGTAGTTTTCTTGACTATCCCTTACATTGTGAGGAAGTGAAGGTGGGTTTTGAGGGTTTGGAGGGTTTTGGGGGTTGTTTTCACCCTCATCAGCTGGATTTGGGTTTTCTCTTGCCTCAAAAACTATAAATGCAATATAAAAACCAATCAAACACTGCAAAATCCAAAAAATCTTCTAAAACTAACAAAAATTGATCAAACCCTACTTCTTCAGATGCGAGACCCTCCAAATTTGATGCATGATGTCTTTTCCGGCGTGATGGCATCATGAAAATGATGTTTTCTCTCTTGCACGTGCTTGGAGAGGCTTTCCTTGGACACATTCGTGCTTGTTTTTAGGTTTTTGGCACACAAAAGAGTTCTCTCATGGTGAATGGCATAAATGACAAATGTTTTGCACTTTTTCTGTCAGGGAGAATAATACGCTCACATTTTGCCTTATTTTGGACCATGGTGGTGACTTTTTGTTCCCCCATCTTTATACATTCACCCTCCTCCGGTATTGATTGTTTCAATGTGGGGATTGGAGGTGTTGTAAACACATATGAGAAGTATCTAATTTCAGATTTGCAGATTCTGAAGTTCACCAGAAGATCATCTACAAGCTTCCAAGTATCGACATTCAATTTGACAGTATTTCACAAAGACAGAGTCATCAGTTAAGAAATCTGCATCTTGCCATATAAGAATATTATGATTTGCAGTTATGAAGGTATGATTGGTGATGCCTAATGAATGTATGATATGAATTTTGGAGTCCCATGAGATCCACATTAGAAGTTGAGATACAATAGACAAAAGGGTTAAGAGTATACTTAAGAATGAAGCTGACTCTCAGTTAGATCATTGTGTGGTGAAGATATATTACTTAAATCATTATTCTAAGTTGTTCTAAAATAGGTCCATACCTATATGAAGATCCTTGAAGGTTTTCATTGGTCCGCATAACTTCATGTAAAGAATTCAAGCCAACAAAGTATGAGCTTTTTGTGTACATGCTTCATCAATGGCAAGCCGACTAAATTTTGGGTTAGATCTTGTTGCAAATATTAATAACTAATGGATTTTGGTGTGATGAGATGTGATAATTGTGAATGTGCGATTCTACTACAAATTTGTGATGTAAAAAGTAGAGTAAGAGCACAGAGGGAAGAAGAATAGAATATATATGAAGCAAAATATAAAATAGAGTAGTTATGATGAAGACCTTTGAATCTGTATATTGAGCTATCAATGGAATTATATTCCAGCATTCTATAGATGCATTTGTAGCAGTTCTTTCTTGTTAGTGAGCCACCCTTTCTCTATCTTCTTTTCTCTATGTCAATGAGCCTATTGCAGTGAGCATTTCTTTAGACAATGAGTCCTTGGGTAGTGAACTTGTTTTGTGGTTACACAACATGCCCCATTTTGACTTGGCAAAATAGGGACCCAACTTTTTTGCTTTGCTTGTGTGTTCCTTTTTGCTGGCGGTCTGGTAAAATTCAATCAATACAGATAATCCTGCACCAATGGCTAGGGAAGTCATCATCAAGAGGTTAGTTTGTCAAAGTTCACATTTTATTTCATTTACCTCAAATTTGGAAAGAGCATTAAATTTCATGAAGGTTTGCCTTTTACATCACCCTGATATTCCTTAGGATGTGAAAGTTATGAACGGTCAAAGTTTTGGTCAAACCTGATATTCATAAAGGGGGGGTAAGTCATCATCATATTTTTCAATATCAGTCATCTTACGAAATATCACCCTGATCCAATTTATCACCTGATAAATTATCTATTCGCAACCTGCGGACGTCATTTTTAGGTGATTATGATATTTACCCATCAAATAACAGCATGTTTTCTGTGAGGATGATATTTCGAAACATCACCTGATATTTTGAATATAACCTTATCTTTCAAATATCATCCAGTCGTGAAATATCACCCTAGAACTTTTATCTTGATGACATCATCCAACCCGATAACAAAGAGAGTCAACATAAGGATGACATCATCATCATTTTTACCTCGTGGAGGTGTATTTCCTAATTTCACCCTTTCATAAAATATGACGATGATGTCATAGTGCTTCAACGATAAACTAAACCAATATCATGGTGACATCATCATGATATTCTAAGAGAGGCTACTTAAGTAGCACATGGGGTCATCATCCTTTTTGAAATATCACTCGATATTTTGAACATCACCTGATCTTTTATAACATGACCCGATGGTCCTAAAATAACCCGATATACCAACATAGGTGTTTTCCGCTAAGACCTAGATGATCATAATTATGAGACCCAATTTTTTGAACATCACCTAATATTGAAAACATCACCCGATATTTCAAATGATCATCCTCCTCTTCTGGCCGCGCGACATTGAATGCTCATTAATACAGTAGGTGTATCCTACTAATGGTTAATGCGATGCTCACACCTAGCAACCTCTATAGGTTTCCATGAGGAAACTTAATGATTATAATAGATTTACCCTAATTTTACCCTAAGTGACCCGATCCAAGGGTTAAAAGTGAATTTGCAAGGAATTTTACATTTACATTGCGATGAACCAGTTTTTACAGAGAGCAAAGATTCCAAACCTCCAAGTGAACAACATCCTATCTGGCGGATTACTATAGAATGAAGGAATCAATTATTAAGTAGTATCTAGATCACTTTCAGATAGCCCGGGGTATAAGTAAGAGGATAAGTGCATCAAGTAAGTAATTGAAACCGTCTTGTTGTCATGCTCTACATATTTAGGTACTATGGGCGTCTTTGGTTTGGAACTTCAAGTTATGCATGTCAAGATGAATGGGATGTAGCAAGAATAATAATATGCATGATGAATAATGGACATGTAACATATATGCATGCTCGTTGATGTATCAATTGTAAGACCAAGTTATGTTGATTGCAGGCATCCATGGTGGATAAAAGATTAGCGAAGTCAGAGGCTGAATTCTTGAAGCCTATGTTTGCTCATCCTGAGGGTGTCCAGTTTAAATACGGAGCCATCACCGATACACACCAGGGGAATACAGATCTGGTTGCCTAGTCAGTCAAAATGAATGATGAGAAGAATACCAGTGCCCTGCTGGATGCAGTCTTCATATCAGAAATGTGGAATGCAGCTGGTTCTCCCTACTCCATGGAAACCCCTGAGATGGTGGTTGAGTGTGCAAGAAATTATAACCCGTGGATGAGGAGGGTAGAGAAACATGGTAGAGTCTATGCAGATCTGTCAATCAAGGGCATTACCGCTACTTTTAGTTTGTCATTGGGCAAGAAGGTTGCCAGCATAGATTTAAAGATATCAGAGGTAGAGTATGAGAACAATAGGAAGACTGCTAGGAAGAAGATGTATCAATGGAGGGCTAAGAATAGTCCCTATCCTACAGCAGTTAAACTTTCAGTTCATCTATATAAGTATGATTTCGACGATGAGTATCAATACATGATAGCCCTGCTGAACAGAGTGACAGGCTAGCTTGACGCTAGAAATTTTAGGGACTGGATATATGCAGTCATCCTGATGTGCTTATATACGAATAACAAGCCCATGTGGGCCAAAATAATAAGTGATGCTCTAGATGAGCAGCTGATGAACCTAGGAGGTTCAGATTGTTCCTTCTACATGACATCATATATAGTATATTCATGTGCCTACAAGGGTACATTTGATGCACTGGTTACAGATGGAAAGATTGGAGGCATAGTCAATGATGTGCATAATGGGATCATCATCCCCAACTGCAAAGAGTGAACTACCTCCAAGATTACAAGCTAGTAAATGATGCATTCTTTATGCACCTGGTGAGGACAATGGAAGAAGATAGAAACAAGAGACTGAGCATGGAAGCTCAGGAAGTTATCTACAGGCATGGAGCCTGGTTGATTCAATTCACCACTTTCTCCTATATCAGGATTGAAGGTTTTGAGGGGGAGCCTCTCATGCTCCCAAGGTACCCTACCGATGCAGTTGTCTTAATGGAGTCGATGCAGTTGTCTTAATGGAGTATGAAGAAAGATGATGGAATGATAATGGCTGATGAGTATGAAGCCAAGAAGATATATAAGGATACCATCTCTGCACCAGATCTCACTATACAGGAGGATATCTCCTTAGATCCATTCATAGGTAGGATATTGTAGCTAACCCAAGCTTGGGTTAATGAGCAGATAAATGTGCTAAACAAAAAGGGTGTTGTCATCACAGTGGACAAGAAGAAGAAAAGGTAGGAGATTGCTGAAGATGACTATGATGACTTCTTAATTGAGAAGAGAAAGACTAAAGGAGAGAAAGCTCCACCTCCTAAAAAAGGTAAGAAGTCTTCAAAAGGTAAGAAGACTGATACTGAACCTAAAGGGGTTGTAGTGGAAAGAATGGATGTACCAGCTGAGGAAGTGGTAGCATCAGGAGAAGCATTAGCTGCAGGCCAGGCTTCAGCCTCATCATCACAGCCTCCTCAGGATAAACAAAAGCCTAAGCAAGTCCAAGGGCCAACTGCACATCCTGCTGGTACATCCGAAGGAGGCCAGACCTCACAGAAGAATAAAGAGAAGGATATTCCTCTAGAGGAAGAATCTGAGGAAGAAGAAGGCCCTTTGTCCTTCACGAGGAAAAGAAGAGCACCTCAGGTGGTAACCACTACACCTAAGAAACTGAGGACTGCTATGAGAGGTGAAATCAGACAAACTCCCATAATGTTGAGGGGAGCAGGTGGGGATGTATTCAAGGAGCTGCAGCATAATGTTCCACTCCCCACCATTGTAAAATTCAAAACTAAACAAGTAGAAGAATAGGTAAAAGAAACCTCTAGGATATTCCAACGTGGTCAAGTTTCATTGGAGGAGACAGTTGACCTATCCGATGATGAGGTAGTGAAGGATGTAGCTTCACAGAAAATGGAAACCCTTACTACTGGCACCAAGATAACTCCTCATGGAACTCCATCAGTACAAACAGTGTTGGAGGAGATAAAGTAAGTGGAATCAGAAAAAGAAAAGAGCCCAGAAAAGGTGGCTCAGGAGATAGGGCCTGATACATTGGTTAAGCAGGTAACTAGTCTTGCAGTAATTGATCTCACCTATAGACAGGATGCAAGTCCTAAAAATAGAGGAAATATTCAGGATAAAGAAGAAAATATTGAGGAGATGTAGAAGGCAAGATAGAAAATCAAGATGAAGAGTTCATCATCAAGGCCCTGCATAGTAATTTCTAGCTAGTTGCTGAGGACCCTCTCAACCACTTGACAGAAGAAATTCTAGATAAAGTAATGAGAATAAAAGTCAAGGTGGAGGATTATAATGAAACTGCCAACAACAGGAAGAGTAAGTTGGAATCTCTCCGGAACAAATATCAGGTGCATAAACATGCCATCACCAAAGCAAGAACTCAGGATGGCAGAGAATTGGAGAAAATAGTGCAAGCATATGAAAATATAAGGACAGCTATGCAGGTCCATATCCAAGAAGACCATCATCAGGATGATGAAGATAGCGAGAGCGGTGAAGGTGATGATGACGACAAAGAACCTAATGAGGATGCAGCATAAAAGGGAATATATGCATCAGGTACCTATGAAAGTATAAGTTGCCTAGATGGTTGCTAGCTGGCAACCTGTGCCATGTGAAAATGTTGACAAAGTCAATGAAATGTAAACCATAGATTTTAATAGATAAATCTTGATCATAGATCAATTGTAACGGATTCCTCACCTTATTCTATAAAAGGTGCAGGGATGCCTCATTTTAGAGATTTGAATCTTAATTGAAATCTGTTTGCTGAAGTATTCAGGATTCATTTCAAAGCTATTGTATATGTACATGTCTTTTGCATACTTAATGAAAGAGAAGAGTATTTCAATTACAAATCTTCGTAAATCTTGAGTAATCTATGTCTGAATTCTAGACATATGCTTTGATTTGCTGCGTCCCTTGGAGTGCTCATCATGTTGCATGTATTGTTTTCATTCATCATCCTCTGAAGTTTGCATCAACTGTATCTAGCTGTGGAACATCCTAGTGAACATATGGTTTGATTTCTTCTCCTAATGACAGTATCAAGTATGTATGTGAATCAATAGTTGAAGGTTCAACTTTAATTTGAAGTATTTATTTTAGTTACTTTTAATTTCAAAGCATTTCATCATCACAATTGCAAATAATTAACAATCTTAAGCAAATAGTACAAATATGCAGACATCCCGTGGATAAATGAACATATTTAGCATATTTGAGGTTAAAGCATGTCACAATGACAAATATCATGCAAAGTTTTGAAGATAGATACAATATTTGAAGTATATCCTGTGTAGAATAACTATCTATGCAGCATCATTACAGGAAGCATCATCTTACTGAGAAGATCTATGTAAGGCCCCAAAATGGAAACAACAACACACATCAACCTCTGAGTAATGTCAAAAGATTAAGACCTAATCAACGGAGACTTGGGATCATGAATTCTATGAATTCATTGTATCTTTCAAGATGAGTAAAGGTTGTTGTGTAACTTTTATTCTATGTTTGTTTATGACTAACATCATGACCAACAGAACCCTAAGATAGTGAGCATTTTGTAATCCAATTTTGATATCATAATATATTGTGAGCTAATGTACTCACCATGTTTTTTTCCTTTTTTGCCCAGTTTTCCACGTAAAAATCTTGGTGTCTATGTGTTATGACTTTGTGGCTTCTCTTCTTATGATTATTTTTCTTTCATGTTATTGAATGTGGTAAATGGATTAAAGAACAATTGAAAGAATGGTTTTATAGAATACTGATTCACCTCCCTCTCTCATTATTCCTTTCGTTCAACACATTCCACTAGCAGAGCACCATTATTTCATAAAATTTATAGATGTGCTGCAACAATTTCTTTTGAAACTAGGTTTTCCAGTCTTCAAATTATTTGACTCTTCCCAAATATATATGCATCTGAACAATCCCCAATAGAGTCACCATTTCTATTGGTGGCTCAATTGGGTAAACTATTTTGATATGAGATTATAGGTGATTCAGTATTTTGTAATTCATAGGGATAAAACACCTTGATCATGATTTAGGATAAGACTTAGCTCAGACTACTCCCCGGTAGAGTCGTCATTTTTGTTGGTGGCTCAACTGGGCAAGCCTTCATTATAATGACCTACAAGAGTTTTGGAATTTGTAAACAAGGACATATAATAATTGATCTATGACTCAGGATAAGACACAATTATAGTTTGTCCCTAGCAGAGTCACCATTTCTATTGGTGGCTCAACTAGGTAAATTATTTTGATATAAGATTATAGGTGATTTCATATTTTTCAATTCAAGGGGATATAACACCTTGATCATGATTTAGGATAAGACTTAGTTCTGACTACTCTCTAGTGGATCCACCATTTCTATTGGTGGCTCAACTTGGCAAGCCTTCTTGATAATGAGCTATAAGGATTTTGGCATGTGTAAATAGGGCAATATAATAATTGATCTATGACTCAAGATAAGACACAATTCTAGTTCATCCCCAGCAGAGTCATCGTTTCTTTTGGTGGCTCAACTTGGTAAACTGTTTTGATTTCAGATTATAGGTGATTCAATATTTTGAAATTCAAGGGGATACAACACCTCGATCATGATTTAGGATAAGACTTAGTTCTGACTACTCCCTAGCGAAGTCACCATTTATGTTGGTGGCTCAACTAGGCAAGCCTTCTTGATAATGAGCTACAAGATTTTTGTCATTTGTAAAGAAGGGATTATAATAACTGATCGATGACTCATGATAAGACATAATTCTTGTTCATCCCCAATAGAGTTAATATTTCTGTTGGTTCCCCAAATTGTACCCACTAATTCCTAAAAGGTAGCCATCCTTTATGATTGAAACTTAGTGAAGCTTGGCCAATGAACAAGAGATAAATTCACATTGTGAAGCTTGGCCAATGAACAAGAGATAAATTCACATTTTTTCTCCTCTGTACTTTAGGTTCTGCAAGACTTAGGTGGGTCACCCTTTATGACACTAAAACAATTTAACAAAAAAATTGAAACACAATGCATAGTAGATGAGAGACTACATACATATTGACAAAGATTTGTATAGATGAACACATAGATGGCTTATTCATTGTAATCCCTCAAGGCTCTAGTATGAAGATTGGAAATAATTATGGATAATTTATGAAAATGGCTTAAGATTTATCATTTTGAAATATATCTGGGGTAAGAAAATTCTTACTTAAGGATCGGTGCCTAGTAAGGGATAACAGAGTCAATACAATGCTCCAACCTTCATAGTAATATTTTCTTGAAATTGAAAACTAATTTACCTTGCAAATTGATTCAACCTTCATACAATGACACTAACCATAATGATGGCAATGACATTCATTTTGTTTTTAATTATCCATTCTGTTTGTAAATAATCACATTATCATATATGAAAAACTTACTCCATTTCCTTGAAATAGAATTAACATACAATAATAACACATGATATCAAATGTACCATGAAAGAAATAATAAATCATTGATTCATTGATTTCTCAAAATTAAGTATAAAGTAAAGCTGGAGATGAAATGCATATATAACTTGCATTCTTTCATTATAGTTTAATTACAAGGAAAATAATACCATGAAGATTGCTCATGGATTATGGCCTCTATTTATCGAAACACAGTTAACAGAGAGAAGCCTAGAATACCTCCCAAAATTTCCCCCTAGAGAAAAAAAGTGCAACCCTTTTATAGAGCAAGAGTGCCTCTTACAATGTTCTAGTTGATTGACATGCAACCCAATTTGATTAGTCCATGAAATGTAGAGAGAGTGGTTGATTGGAATAGCTTGGAACACATTCAAGAAATTGTTTGCTACCTTCTTTTGTTATGATTGCTTAGCCCAGGTGGTTAGCTAGTTTAAGGACCACCACATGAATTAGATGTCGTCTGCCAAAAATGACAATGGTTATTGCAACTGTTGTTGCAACAAGAAGGTTGAAAGGACCATCTTCTATTCATTCAGCTTCTATTGATAGAGTCAAATAAGTTTGTCACTTTAGCACTAAAACCTCCACCACGCCACTCCAAAAAGATGTGGGTAGTTGTAGGGACTCCACATCAAGACCTAAGCCACACCTAATCCAGGTCATGCGAAGTCGAGAGGGAAGAACACAATAAGCTACTGCATCAAGAAGTAGACCCTGTCTATGAAAAGAGTACAAGATCCATCTATCTAGCATGAATAGAAGGACTTAGAGAACTAATTTCCAAACCTGCTCAAACCTAAAAAAGGTAACTCTATTCCTTTTATCCTAAAATTACACAACTAGATCTAGGACAACTATGGCATCCCTTATGTGTATAGGAATATGTTTAGAATAGTGACTAAGAACAACTCTAGGACAAAAATAAGATGGATGTTGCATCACAACATACCTGATCCTTAAATAGTCCAAAAGAGGAAATGAACATGCCAGGCACATGAAACAAAATGTTTCGTGCTTCCACAAATTAACCATTACTGCAAAGTGTGCCATTAGAATGCTAGTGTTCATCCTCAGATATGCAGGTCACTTTCAAAGCAATTCAATTAATTTTGTTGGTGCCACAAGCCATGATGACAATGAATGCATTCATTTTCCAAGATACACCTAACCAGCCCCTTATTCCTCCAAATTATAACCATCCCTTGCGAACAAATTAGCGTCCACTAATCCTTGATTTCGTCAATGAGAGCTCTTGAGCCAAATTTAGCAATGCCACCATTTCCCATGCCATAGTATACAAGAACAATTCAAGTATGATTTGATCAGGTAAATAAACTACACCACCAAATCTCAATTCCCCACCAACTATCACCACAACAGTAAAGGCATTTTTCAAGGAACATGAAGAAGATACAACAGCTCCCAGACATCATATCAAACTATTAACTATTGGCAAAGATTTAAGAGGACCTTGCATGATGGAAAATAATCATCATATATAGATTAAAAGCTTAAACGAGCTAAATCAGTATGCCATCCATAGTCGATCTCAAATTTAAATGAAGGCCATTGATCGTGTTAGGAAATGATGTGATTAATAATAGGTGCTTCATTGCGAGGATCAATAAAAATTACTTACTAGAGATGCACCATAAAATCCCTCATGATTTCAACTAAAATTGACACATGTATAACATGGATGAGTCGATGAAGAGGGGCCCACTCAAATATGAATCCTTCATACTAGACCCACTCCAATGTCACATCTCTGTACCATGGGGATACATGGTGGCATGATGCACCATCACTTTCCCACCTCACTACCACTTCCAAAAACTACAATGGAGGAAAGGTTTGTCCCGACAATAAAGCATTGCCACGTAGAGGAAGTTGGCACACCACATTGAGTGGGGAGTACTGCCATCCTGATGAGGAAATGTGGCAAAGAATCACGGCCACACAAACTTGATAAATGGGGATACCTTTTGAACATGATGAGAAAGAACCTTTGCGATACCAATAAAAACATGCCATGCTAGAAAGGGGCTCTAGGTGAACACATACTTGTCCACGTGGCAAAAAATTATGAACCCACAATTTTTTAGAGTTGACACATAAAAGAAATGTGATGTGGGGAGCGAATGCGACAAAACTAGAATGCAACACGTGGCACATGACAAGGAAGGAGAGTGGGGACCACAAATACGGTCAATAGGAGGAAAAATAATTCATTTTTAAAAGACAAACCCATTAACAGACTCAGTTGGTAAGGAAACAAAAGGGGTTGGTAAACCAAACGGACCTAATGGCATCAAGTTATGACTTAAAATTTGGGGAATTGGTCGAAGAGGTCAGCAATGAAATAGACATAAACCCCAAACCCTTTAAGGCTCAAACAAAGAAAGTCTTTCAAGATGCAAAATATTTGATAACAATAGCACCTAAAAGTTGAATATATAACATGTCCTAAGAGTATACATTTTTTTGAATGCCATGGCCATTTCATACTTTTCAATATAATCTCCCTTTGAAAAGGTAATTATCATTATTACTCTAGTTCTATTCATATACCTCCTATAAAACTTCCCATAGGCAAAAAAATATAAATCTCTATCTTATTGAAAAAAATATTATTATTTTAAAATATATTAGTAATTATAATACAAATTAACATAACTTAGTTATAATTCAATAAATAAATTAATATAAATTTCAAGTAAAATATGAAAGTAAAAGAAATAAAAATCTACAAGTCTTAATGTTGAATAAAGTTACCATTTTTCTTAGAAAAAGTTTACAAAGACCTTAGTGTCTATCTGAGAGGAACCTCCTACAACAATATAATAAAAAATGCATGAAATAATAGAAATATATAAATAGCAAAAACACAGAAGGAATTTATTGATCGTAGGTCACTTCAAGGGGGAAACCTCCTTTGAGCAAGCTCAATACAATAAATTTGTGGATGCCTTCATTGGCCTCAATACGTACTTATATACTAAGTCTAATCTAAACAACTATTACTTCCCATGAATGTGGGATAATACAATATACTCATGGGACGACTTACAAAGCATATCCGTCCAAAAGTAATATACTAACAAAGTAAAGAGAAGGGTTAAACATGGGTTTCTAACATCCCCTCCCTCTTAGAAAAGCTTTGTCCTCAAAGCTTAAGATGTGGAAATTGTTGCTGAATTTGAAGGAGTGGTACCCATGTAGCATCCTCTGGTTGCATTCCATGTCACTGAATTAATACCTCTATGATGGATCAAGAGCAAAGCTGACAAGTGCACCTGTCGAGGATTGCCTCTGGCTCCAAAATGATGGATCCTTTGTTATCCAGTTTTGGTAAAATAGTTTGTGCTTTGATGTTGGTTCCAAGAATTTTTTTTAGACAAGAGCCATGAAATACTAGATGAACGCAAGAAGGAGGAAGCTCCAATTTATAAGCAACTGACCCAATCTTCTAAAGAACCTTATATGGCCCATAGAACTTTGGAGCCAACTTATGACGCCCTTTGAGTTTTAGGGATGATTGCTTGTATGGCTATGGATGAGGAAAAACCATATCACCTACTTGAAAAGTGTGCTTAGAATGGTGTTGACCGGCTTGTTGTTTCATTCAATTTCTTGCTATGTGAAGATTGTCCTACAAGATATGAAGAATCTAATCCTAGGTTCGGAGAACCATGTTGACTGCCTGAACTAGTGAACTGCTGGGGGTGTATGGAAGGAGCACTAGCAGTGCCTGACCATAGACTGCTTCATATGGGGTTATTTTAGATGCAGTGTGGTAGGAGGTATTATATTACCATTCAGTGAGAGGGAGCCACTTTGCCCACTAATGCTATTATTTTGAGGTGAAGCAACGAAGATAAGTTTCTAAACATTTGTTGATAATTTTAGTCTAACCATCTATTTGTGGGTGATACCCCAAACTCAACTTCAGTTTGGTGTCAGTGTGTCGAAATAGTTCTATCCAAAAATGACTGTTGAAAGTTGCATCACGATCTGAGACAATGGAAGAAGGGATGCCATGAAGACGGAAGATCTGGTCCATGAAAATTTGTCCGAATGAGGAGGTAGTATAGGGATGGCTGAGGGGACAAAAATGATTATATTTGGAGAGGTGATCAACCACAACCAAGATCACTATCTTCCCTCTAGATTTAGGGAGCCCCTCAATGAAATCCATAGAAATATCTATCCAAATCCGTGTAGGGATGGGCAAGGGTTCGAGCAATCCAAGAAGGAGTGTCATTTCACCCTTGTTGCGTTGGTAGGTATCACATTCAGCCACCATCTATTGAATTACCCTTTTCATTCCCTTCCAAAAGAAGTTACACCATGCCCTCTTATAAGTTTTGAGGTACCCAGAGTGCCCTGTCGATGGAGAAGCATGGATTTCATAGAAGACAGTCTGCTGAAGATTTGTGCTCTAGGGAAGCACCAGATGACCCTTGTATTATAGAGAAGCACCATCCCAAGACTAATGCAGCATAGCAGAAGGGTTATTGGCCAACTATTGAATAATTTTAGATAATGAAAAGTCATTGACATAGCCCTGTTGAACAAATTCCAACCAATTTGAAATAGGCATAGAAATAGCGGAAAGAGAAGCTTGGTCATCAATTGTGCCAGAAAGAGCATCTGCCACAATATTGTCCTTACCTTTATTGTAAGTGATCTCATAGTCATAACCCATGAGTTTGCTGACCCATTTATGTTGTGCTGGGGAGGAGGCCCGTTGTTCTAGGAAATATTTCAGACTCTGGTGATCACTCTTGATGCAAAAATGATTCCCTAGTAGGTATGGCTACCACTTCTGTACTGCATACAAAATAGCCATCATTTCCTTCTCATATGTAGAGAGTACTAAATTCTTGCCAGAAAGGGCTTTACTGGTGAACGCAATGGGATGTTCATCTTGAAGGAGAACAACACCAAGTCCATTACTGTAAGCATCACTCTCAATAGTGAAGGTCTTGGAAAAAATTGGCATAGCTAGAACAGGTGTAGTACACATAGCTTTTTCAGTTTTTCAAATGCACACTCACCAGCATGTGTCCATGTAAAAACATCCTTTTTCAACATAGTTGTTAATGGAGCTGTAATCTTCCTGTAATCCTTGACAAACTTGTGATAGTAGCTAGTCAGTCCCAAAAAACCATAGAGGCTCTTTAGTGTCTGAGGATGCAGCCATTTTTTTATGGCATCTATTTTTGCAAGATCCACTCAAACCCCTTGGGCTAAAACAATATGCCCGAGATACTCCACTTCTTCCTAGTTAAAAACACATTTAAATTATTTTGCATAGAGATGATGATTAGAGAGAAGTTGTAGTACGAGATCCAGATGTTGGAGATGCTCAGCCCATGTTTTACTATAGATGAGGATATCATCGAAGAAGACCAAAATGAATTTCCACAGGTAGGGCCGGAATATTTTATTCATTAATGCCTGGAATGTTGAAGGAGCATTAGTGAGGCCAAAAAGCATGACCAAAAACTCATAGTGGCCATCATGCATGCAGAAAGCTATTTTAGGGATATCATCCTCATCAACCCAAATTTGGTGATACCCAGAATGAAGATCCAACTTGGAGAAAAAATGAGTGCCATGAAGCTCATCAAGAAGCTCATCAACAACAAGAATTGGAAACTTATCCTTGATTGTGATGTGATTAAGTGCTCAGAAGTCAATGCAGAGGTGCCATGACCCATCTTTTTTTTGGACAAGAAGAACTAGTGAAGAAAAGGAACTGGTACTAGGGCAAATAATACCTTGCTTCAGTAAGTCTCGAACAAGCATCTCAATCTCTGTCTTTTGGTGAAATGGGTAGGGCCTAATGTTGGGAGGAACGCTTCCAGGAAGGAGCTGAATACAGTGCTCCTCTGGTCGTGAAGGTGGCAATCCCACTGGTTCAGCAAAGACACATGCATACCTATCCAAAATTTGTTGTAGATCCAAAGGAGTAGTGGAGACTATTGATGGTTGCATCTGAATGGAATGGAGCTGAGAGATGACACCATGTAAATTCTTCTTAAGAAGTTTTTCCATGCGATGTGAACTTATGATGCTGAGAGACTCTGGTTGTAAGCCCTTCAATGTGTTTTTTTTCCCATTGTATGAAAATTGCATCCAAAGTTCAGTAATATCCAGTAAGATGGGTCTAAGTGTGTGTAACCATTGGCCGCCCAAAACCACATCACATCCACCTAAGGGCAAGGCAAACATGTCAGAGCATGGGTTATAATCTCTAATAGAGATACGCACATTGTGATACTTCCATTTGCAAGGTAATGTGCCCCCATTGGCAATCATGACTTCAAAGCTGGAGCAAGGATGGATAAAACAATCAGCCTATTTGGCGATCCAAGGGTCAATGAAGTTATGAGTGCTACCAAAATCAATGAGTATTGTAAGAGGGAGCTTATTGAAGTAACCCTTGACCTACATGGTTTGTGGGTTGGTGACTCCTGCTAAAGCATGGAGAGAGATCTCTGGGTGGTCTTCCTGAGAAGTAGGGTCAACAGGCAACTGCTGAGTTTCGATCTGATCATCTACTATATCCTGAGCATCTTCATAAACTTCAATTGTAGGTGGAGAATCAACATCCAAGAGATAGAGCTTTTGCTCAACACATCTATTTCCCTGAGTGAATTTCTCATCACAATTATAACAAAGCCCCTTTTCTCTACGTGCCCACATCTCTACTTCAGTCAAATGCTTGATAGGAGTTGTTCTAGGAACTGGCATGATTGGGGGTCTTTGGGAAACCATATTTCTGAATGGAACAAAATTAGATTTGGATCGCTATTGAGCTGTGATCTTGATCTGTGATTTTTTTTTTGGAAACAATCTGCCAACTACTCTAGATGGATTCGGTATGCAATTTTCTAGTTGTCAATAGATATGGGCCCCAAGTATGTTCAACTTCCTAAAGGTTCAGGGGAGTCACTTAGCCACCAATGTTGTCTAATGGCTTGCGTATTGGGGCAATACCCCTCAGTCCACGGCTCAGGTAAAACTGATAACTATTTTGCCACAAATGACAGCTCTTGGTTTACCTCACAGATGTGAACTAGTCAATCAGGTAGGGGTTGTTGCCCTTTTCGCTGGTAGGTCCTCTCAATGGGTAAACTACTTCAGGGTTCCTGTGGTACTCCTCACAATGTGTTTTAGGGATATATGCCCAGGCACTTCCCACAGTTAAGTGGACAGGGATTTTCCCTGATTCAAACCTACAATTGAAATGAATAATACAGATGTGAAAAGAAAAAACTACTACAATAATCATAGTGCCTGGAGGCCCCTGCAAAAAAAAAATTGGTAGAAATTCCACCTAGCGAGCCTAAGAAAGCACTTTGATACCAGATGAGAGGAACCTCTTGAAACAATATAATGAAAAATGCACGAAGTAACAAAAATATATAATTAGCAGAAACACAGAAGGAATTTATTGATCGTAGGCCACTTTGAGGGGGCAACCTCCTTTGAGCAAGCTCAATACAATAAATTCGTGGATGCCTTTTTTGGCCTCAACACGTACTTATATACTAAGTCTAATCTAAACAACTATTACTTCCCATGAATGTGGAATAATACAATATACTCACAGGACGACTTACAAAGCATATGCTCCCAAAAGTAATATACTGACAAAGTAAAGAGAAGGGTTAAAAACGGGTTCCTAACACTATCAAATTTATTTTAGAAAAAAAAATGCATTGATTTTTAGTTTAATTTTTCCCTAAAAAGATGACTATCGTCTAGATCATATCTTGATTCTTTTCAAGAAGGTTTGAAAGAAATAAGTAATTCCAACTTTAAATTTGGATTTCACAAGAATTTATTTAAAAAAAATTAACATTAACTTTTGAAAAGTATTGTTTCATACATTTGTTTATTAACAAACTAATTATTTTAAATACTTTTTAAGTAAAGGAAAAGAATGGAGGAAATCAGTTACAATAAAAAAATAGTTTGAGATCATGTATACATTTTAAAAAGTTAGAATAAAAATAAATAAAAAATAACTACATTACTTATAAGTTACAATGTAGTCCTTAATTCTTTAAGATTGTTAGTTTGTAATGCTCTAAAATAATTTTTCAAAATAATTTTTAGAATTGAAAATAGTTATAATATTGAACAAGTGTACATACAAAATAAATAAGCAAATTTTGTTTTAACAGTTAATTTTATTTTTTTAAATTGACATATAATTTTTTTTTTAAAATTAGGAATAATTGTATATTCTAAAACTTAAAATCATTCTTTAAAAGAAATTCATGATTTAATAATAATCTTATATTCTATCTTTAAAAAAAAATCTAAATTAATATAATATATTTTTGTAATAAATATTTTAATTTGAAAGATGTTTTCTAAAAGTTATATTCCTTTATATAATAATGTCCTAAATATTTTTCTATAATAAATATTTATAAAACATATATATAATTATATAAAAATATAACAAATCAATATATACAATCTAATAATTTTAAAATTGTAAAATATCATTTTGTTTTAAAGAAAAAGTTTCATAGATCATCAAATTCCATGCTTGTTTGAAAACATGTTTATATCCTAAAACAAAAAATTGAAACTTTTTAAACTATGTACCAATTGAATGAAAATAGATAACTAGAATGTCAATTCTACTAGCTCTTATTATTTATTTTAGTCGAAAAATGTAAGCACAAATATTATCAAAGCTAAATAATAATAGTCACATAACACATGAAAATATATTACTATTATTAATGTTCATTCAATGTTCTTTACAATGTACTATGCAAATGCTTATAAAGAATTGTATTCCCCTAAAACTTCCCAAATACCCTATGGGAAACTGCCTCCCAACTACTACATAACTAACAAAATATTATAATTACTAACATTAAATCACTAAGGTGAGTCTATTACAAAATGTATTCTTTATTTTTCAACATCCCTTCTTAAGGTTTACATTAAAAAATAAAACAAAAAAGTAGATTTTGACCAATTATAAACTCATATTCTTTAGAAACTTCACTTTGAAAATAGTTTTTAGACCAAGCATAACTCCATCAAGCTACCTCATAACCCTCATAAAGGTGTAGTTACTAAGTTGAATTCTTGAGTTCTTAGACTCTACACTCCCCAAACTCCTATATTACAAATCAAGTTGTCTCATGACTCTTGTATGGGTATAAATCTTGAAATCCAAAAAATCCCAAACTATCTAGCTAACAATCTGTGTTGAGTCTCATCTACACCAAATCTCTTCCTATGTTGAAAAATAGGCTTCTTAATCTATTAATTCCTCGTATGGAAAAAACCAAAATTAAAAAATTGGTGTTTCTCATGCAAAGTACCATATCTATGTGTGAAGCTAGCTCAAGTTGTAGAAATCCTCCAACCTCTAGTGCCTTCAACCTCTAGTGCCTCCAACCTCTTTGACTCTATTACATTTTATCCACTTAATGTCATATGTGAGTATGTAGAGGCCCCATCAAGTGTAGCATGGATGACCCTAAGAATATAGGCAATGCTTATACATGTGTGGTTAAAACTAAAAGCAAAAAATTAGATGTTGGATTTCACTGATAATGCACCGTGACAATATATTTATCCAAATACAAAATAGACGAGGTTCCAATAATATCCTTTTTCCTTCATTTTAAAAAACAAACACATCTTTGTAGTCAAAATGTCTATTACTTGATAGTGAAACAACTTTCCTAAATTCAAACATGAAACCTCCCTTGTTATCAAGGATAAGACATTTTTATACTCTGTATAGGTTGTAAATAGGAATAACATTGACGAGATTTCAAAGTTTGAAACCTTCATTGTTATCAAGGGAAAATCATATTTATACTCTATATAGGTTGTAAATAGGTGTAATATTGACTAGATTTGAACTCAAAACTATACGCATTGAAAGTGAATGCAATAAAAAACTTCACTGCAAACTCATTGATGGTGTGAGGCCCACTACTTGCATTCTAATGTTATGAATGTTCCATAGAAAGAAATTAAAATGAAGCTTGTCCAAAGATTTCACCATGCATCTTTTTGTTATAATAGCACAAAAATAAATATATGTTCTCAAGTGGTGAGCCAAACTACAAATTACTAGTGCCCTCATAGAAAAAATGGATGGTAGAATTCAACCCACAACTTTTGAGAAAGTGAAACTTTTAATAAGAACATGTGGATACTTATCCACTAATTCAGACATATAAGAAAAGTTAACAGCCTCAATTTGCCTTACCTCATTTCACAATAGCCTTGCAGTGTAGTAAACAATCTTGGTGCAACTTCTTTATGCCTCCAATCTAGGAAGTCATTTTAAGGACAAAACCAAGCCATATATTTACTCAACAAACAACCAAAAAAATGAATGGCAAATCCCCAGTAATTATATATATATGCAGCATTTATGATTTTTCTTTCCTCTTAGCATCATCTTGCAATGTTCTTCTCCCCTTCCATTTAGCCTAACTGTAGAAAAAAAAACAATAACACTGCTTGAACTTTTCCATCTCAAATACAAACACAAATATTGTCAAAACTAAATCATAATGCTCATAGAAAACACCAAAATATATTCATATTATTAATGTTCATTACATGTTCTTTACAACATACTATGCAGATGCTTATAAACCATTGCATTTCCCTACAACTTCTTCAAATTACTCTATGAGAAACTAACTCCCAACTATTATAAAACTAACTAAACATTTTAATGACACTAAATCACTATGGCGACTTTATTATAAAATGTAAACGGTATTTTCTAACACAACACTAACTAAACATTTTAATTATTAACACTAATTGATTAAAATGACTTTATTACAAAGTATAGACCTTACTTTCCAACACCTAACTAAACAAACATTTTAATTATTAACACTAAATCACTAAGTCACTTTATTTATCACGGTTGTCAACACGCTGATACTTGCCAAGGTAGCCCTCCGAAACACACCATTCATCCACGGTTTCCCCTTGTTGAGACTTGCATACAAAGTAGAGCACGCTCTGCGTTAACTCCCACATTAAAGTAATTACACACCATAACACCACACATGCTGTTCCATACACTATCTGGGCTCCTAATCCCACAGCATACGCGTTCCCCATACTCACTGCATAAGAAAACAGACTAAAAATTAGCATGTCACATATGGTGAGCACCCACGCTGTAGCGCGCTTTCCTTGTATGAGACGGCGGCTCTTCTTCAAGCCCTCCAACCCATAATATTCCTCCTCCTTAACACTTACCACAGTCGCCACCTGCAACAATATTACCACGTACATTCCCACGCAGCCCAACACCACGGAAACAACAATCACCTCAACATAAAACGGTATCGCATACGATTTATGGAACACCAAGAAACCCAATGACAGTAAGCACACGATAAAAGCAAAAGCCACTGAAATCACGAAACTGATAATAAGATACCAGAGGCAAGTTATCATCATGTGTTTCCACGCGGCGGGAATGAGTCTCATAACCCCTGAGAAGGAGGGTTCTTGTTTGCCGTTGTAGACGCTGGCCACGGTATACGCCACTGCCGCAATGGACGGCATCAACGCCGCATAAAACAATACTGCGCAAACTGTTTCCACCACTAAAATCTCTGTCAATTGCAGGATGAGCAGCCTCCCCTCTTCAGTTATTTCCTTGGAAATAATCTTAGCGAGAAGAAGCGGTGCCATGAAACGGTATGCCAGTGTTATTAAAACACAAGGGAGAATCAACACCAGAGTGATGGTCCCCAACAATTTCGCTTGAGAGCGAATGATTTTGAAGGCCTCTCCCACAATTCCAACGGCTCCCACCAGCTTTAAACTTTTTTCTTTTCTATCCATGACTTATTGCAAATCCTTCTCTAAATTATGCAGGTCATTTATAGATGTATTTATCAGGGGTCTCACAAAGCATATTCTTGATTTCGTCGGGAGCAAACTGGCTTTTGAATATTATAACTTGTGAACATAAATAGAAAAATATTATATCACAGTCGTGTGGGTTCCTCGGAGAGATATTTTAAATGACTAACAGAGCACCTGCAGAAAATAACAAAGGGAAACATCTTAAATTTGTCTGTTAAATGATATTTTAAAAAAAAATCGTCGTCGAAGCCTATTAAATGATAGAACAAATATATGGTTAAACGAATCTAGAAAATAAATTTTTCTGAAGAAGCCACTGAAGAGAAAACAAAATTATCGATCTATAAGAGGCATTATTCACATGGCATCGTGTTTACTCCTAGAAAAAAATGAAAATTTTAATATTGTATATAAAATTATAAATGTATTCAATTCGTCAATAAACATTTCGTTTGATTCTAAAAATTCATACAACTCACGATTCTAGACGTCCATACCGTTGACAGCAGGCGTCCATGGTAAAAGTGATTACAGTATAGTCGTAGTTACGATCACATTCAAAGTCAAGGTTGGAACCTTTGCTTTCCTCCAATTTGTTGGATTTGTGACAAGAAGATAAAGTGAAAAAATAAATTTTATCTTGAAAAGAAAGCATAATCTTATCTTGAAAAGAAATATTTAAAATCTTATTTTTATGGTTTTAAATCTAGTTTTTCCATAGAGGAAGGAAATTCAACTTTCGTCTAAATTTGATGGTGGCAATTATATTGAATATATTATATATCTTTGTAGCCTTTTGAAATGAATGAAATTGTAATTACAGCTGTGTGAGGATTGTAATTTTTCTCTCAACAATAAGAATATTAATACTTTGCCCCATGTATTTTTCTCTGACATATTTCTCTGACATACTTTGCCCCATGTATTTTTCAACAAGTGGTATAAGAGATCTAATTTTGTAGTGACTCTGTTAGTATTTAGTGTTTGTTCTGTAGTGTCAAATGGCAAAGGTTTCAAATGCAAGGTTTGAGGTGGAGAAATTCAATGGGAAGAATAAATTTGAGTTGTGGAAGCTCAAGATGTGTAAGCTGTTGGTTCAACAAGGATTGCACAAGGCATTGGTAGGAGAGCCAAAGAAACTTGCGAATACAACTCATGAGGACTGGGAAGATCTAAATACAAGAACTCTTAGCACAATTCAGTTGTGTTTGGTAGATGATGTTCTTTTTAATATTGTTAGAGAGGAAACTACAACAGACTTATGGAGTAGAATGGAGAGCCTTTACATGACAAAATCTTTGACAAACAAAATTTACTTGAAGAGGCAGTTGTACAATTTGTGAATGAAGGAAGGTATCAAAATTGTTGATCATTGAAATCTTTTCAATACTCTTATGTGCCAATTAACTAGTATGGGTGTAAAAATTGAAGATGAAGACAAGGTAGTTACGTTATTGTATTCATTGTCTGAAACCTAGAATAACTTAGTCACTTCCATTAACTTTAACATAACTGACACCCTTGAATTTGATTATGTTGTGGGAGCTTTGTTGTCTAAGGAGGTGCAGAGGAAATCTAATATAGAAACCTCAACAGTAGAAGCAATGGTGGTTACAGGTTGATCCACAAAAAGGGGGAGAATTTGAGAGGTACATTGAGATCTAAGCCAAAAGGAAAAAAAAAAGTGTAAGGGAAAATGTTGGTACTGCAACAAATCTAGGCATCTCAAGAAAGATTGTTTTTTTTTTTTTAAATTTTTAGAAGACAATGATGACTCTAAAAAGGAAGCAAATCTAGTTGAAACAAATTCAGGTATAGTTGATGAAGTATTATCTGTTTGTAATATCTCACAATATCATGAGGAAGGGTTATTATATTCTAGTGCTTTGCATCACATGTGTCCACATAGGAGTTGGTTTTCTTCTTACCAAACTATTGATTGTGGTGTTGTTCTTATGGGAAACAAATTTTCTTGTAAAACTATTGGAAGTGAGAGCATTAAAATTAAAATGTTTGATGGTATTATGAGGACTTTGATAAAAGTAAGACATATACCAGAACTTAGAAAGAATTTAATTTCCTTGGGAGTTTTGGATTCTGGAGGTTATAAATTTACATGTCAAGGTGCAGCACTGAAAGTGTCAAGGGAATTATGGTGGTAACAAAGGCTACAAAGATTGGGAACCTTTACAAGTTACTTGGGAGTATTGAAATAAGTGAAGCATTGGTGGTATCTGAAAATATAAATGAATCTACTCGTTTATGGCATCAGTGACTGGGCCATATGAGTGAGAAAGGGCTAAAGGTACTGGTAAACCATAAGTTACTTCCAAATTTAAAATCTCTAAATTTGAATTTCTACAAGTATTATGTCTTTGGAAAGTGGTGTAGACAGAAGCTTAAAATAAGACCTAGTCATACAAGCAAGGGTATCCTAGATTATATTCATTAGATGTTTGGGGACCATCCCCTATAATTTTATTTGGAGGATCGTTATATTCTATGACATTTATATATGATTACTCTATAAAGGTGTGGATCTTTATTCTTAAAAGGAAAGTTGATGTGTTTAGTTTTTTTAAGTAGTTTAGAGATTTGGTTGAAAAGAGTACTGTCAGGTCAATCAAGTATTTAAGAACAAATAATGGAGGTGAGTTCACATCTTTGGAATTTGAAAATTTTTGCAATGAAGTTGGGATCAAAAGGCATAAAACCACAGTTTACATCCTCAACAAAATGGTATTGTTGAACACATGAACGTAACTCTTCTAGAGAGAGAAAGGAGCATTCTCAGTAATGCCAAGTTGGAGCAAGAGTTGGTGGTAGAAGCACTCAATATAGCATGCTATCTGGTAAATTAGTCACCATCAATTGTAATAGAGTGTAATGTTCCTAAAGAGGTATGGAAAGGTAATTCTTGTGATTATTCAAATCTATTTTTTTTTGGTTTTTATGCTTATGCTCTTATTTCAAAAGATTAGCATTCTATGTTGGACCCCAAATCAAAGAAGTATATCTTTGTTTGTTATGGTGGAGTTAAGGGATGTAGATTGTGGGATCCTACTACCCACAAAATCATCATTAACAGAGATGTAGTTTTTGATGAATCTCCTCTCATAAAATCAAACATAGTAGAAGCTTAAATAAAATAGGAACAAGTACCACAAAATCAACAAATTCAGTTGCAAACTCAGTCATCTTCAAAAAAAGTGATCAAGAAGAAGCTTATGACGATGAAGATGAGGATGCAAAAAATACACAGGAAAATGTAGAAATGGCACAATTAACTCTAAGCAGATCTACATAGGTTAGAAATCCTCCTAAAAGGTATGATGATTATAGTTTATCTATTGCTTTGATTTTTAATGATGTGGAACCTAGTTGTTATCAAGAAGCAATGGATGATATTGAAAGTGCTAAATGGAAAGTAGCAATGAAAGAAGAAATGGATGCCTTGGAGAAGAATAAAACATGGGACTTGGTAGAACTCCCAAAGGGTAGAAAAATTATTAGTTGCAAATGGGTCTACAAACTGAACAAAGGTGTTGATGATAAAGTTGAAAGGTACAAAGCAAGACTGGTAGCAAAAGGGTAGGCTCAAAAGAAAAGTATTAGTTTCCATGAAATTTTTTCACTAGTTGTTAAGCTTGTTTCTATTTGAGTAGTATTAGCACTAGTTTCTTTACTTAATCTAGAGTTAGAGAAACTAGATTTTAAATTAATATTTTTACATGGAGTTTTGGAAGAAAATCTATCTATCTATCTATCTATCTATATATATGGAATAACTAGAAGGATTTGTTCAGGATCACAAAAGAAGATTTGTTTGGAAACTCAAGAAGTCATTGTATGGCCTGAAGCAATCACCTAGGCAATGGTACAAGAAGTTTGATTCCTTCATGGAGCCAAAATTTTGCAAGAAGTGAGTATGACTATTGTGTTTACTTCAAAAGTTTAGAAAATGGTTTATTCATTATCTGGATGTTATATGTTGATGATATGCTTGTAGCAAGAAAAAACATGGCAGCGATTGGCAAGTTAAAGGCTCAATTGGATAGGGAATTTGATATGCAGGATCTAGGAGCAGCAAAACAAATTTTGGGCATGGAGATACATAGAGATAGGAAAAATGGTAAACTTTGGTTATCACAATAGATATGTGGAGAAGATCCTCATGATATTCGGTATAAAGAATGTGAAACTGGTAAATATCTCTTTAGCTTATCATTTTAAGCTTTCTTCAAGTTTATGTCCTGGTAATAAAGAAGAAAAGGATTATATTTATTGTGTACCATATGCTAGTACAGTAGGAAGTTTAATGTATGTGATAGTATGTACAAGACCAAATATTTCACATTCAGTTGGTGTTGTCAGTAAATACATGCCAAATCTAGGTAAAGAGCATTAGGTAGCAATGAAATGGGTGCTTTTCTATCTCAAAGGCACAAGTGATTTATGTATTACTTTGTATGGTTGCAGTGATTTTGTTTGTGGATATGTTGATTCAGATTTTGTAGGTTATTTGCACAAAAGGAGATCTACCTTAGGTTATGTATTTACTCTTGTAGGAGGACCTATTTGTTGGATGTCAAATCTTCAAGAAATAGTTGTTTTATCCACTACCGGGGCAAAATATATGACTGTCTCACATGCATGCAAAGAGGCAATTTGGTTAAAGGGTCTTTTGGGTGAGTTTGGAAAAATGCAGGATAACCTGAATGTATTCTATGATAGTCAAAGTGCTCTTCATTTGGCTAAAAATATAGCTTATCATAGTAGGACCAAGAATATTGAAATGAAATACCACTTTGTAAGACAAGTTATTGATGGAGGTGGAGTAGCTGTTGAGAAAGTCCATATGCAAGAAAATTATACATACATGTTTACAAAACTAGTACTATTAGAAAAGCTAAGGTAGAGTTTGTCTTCTCTTGGCTTGTAGAAAAGGTGATGAATGGGCATGAACAAAGTATCAGGTAAATTATTGTCAAGGTGGAGATTGTTGAATTTGTGACAGTAAGATAAAACAAATAAAGCAAAATCTTATCTTGAAAAGAAAGCATAATCTTATCTTTCAAAGAAAGATTTAAAATATTATTTTTTTATTTTAAATCTAGTTTTTTCCTAAAGAAAGGGAAATCTACTTTCTTCTAAATTTGATGGTGGAAGTTATGTTGAAGATATTATATATCTTTGTATCCTTTTGAAATGCAATGAAATTATAATTGTAGCTGCGTGAGGATTGTAATTTTTCTCTAAACAATAAGAATACCAATACTTTGCCCCATGGATGTTTCTCTGGCATATTGCTGGAGTTTTACAATGTAAATGGACTGGTGTTGTTATTTGATCGCTTATTCTATTAGTTTATTATTTTGTTGATTATCTCTAATTTCTTCATAACTAATTTGTGATACAATAGTATATGATTCTAGAGTTTTAAGTTTATCATTAAAATTAAAAGGTTTTTTAAACAGTTTGCATTTTGCAGGAATTGTTCTCTTTACATATATATAAGAATAGCAATGATTTATCTGGCTTTAGAGGTATTAACAACAAAGAAGACTATTGGTGAAATGTAGGAGTAATGATGACAAAGTTTATGTTCTTATCTTCCTCTTGACTTTAAGCCCTCTAAGGAAAATAAATGCTTCTTATAAACATAATTTAGGATAAACAATTAATTTATATTAATAAATCAATATTTTTAGAATAATGAGTTGTTGGCTAGTTAAATGACATGTCAATTTGAGTGGAAGAGATTGTTTTTATTTGAAAAGAAATTTTTTCTTCTCAGATTTGTATCACAAAGATTTGGCATGCTTAGGTAACCCAAATGTCTCTGTGTATTGTTCTATTCAAGAGGTTTACTCATCTACTCATATAAAAATATAGTAAATCAGTTATATGTGAAGAGATTCTCAATAATTTATTGTTTGTCAATGCTTACAAGATAAACAATAGAAAATAAAATCTACTCTAAATCTAATTTAGCCTACTCTATCTAGACTATTAAAGAAAAACAATAGGGAGAGGTGTACATGAAAAAAAGATTGGAAATGTTCTTCTAGATATGTATCATAGGTTTCTAAGAACTACCTGTAATAATAGAATTTGTATACCCTACAACTTATTATAATTTTGTGTTCATTTTATCACTTAGGCCATGTGTATGCTTCTTGTGTTGTGATAATCCCTTTTGTCTAGCCTTATGTTTTTTGTTCTATCAATATTAACTATGAAAAGAAAGTCTATAAAGTTTCTAGATCACATCCCGTTATCTTTTCTTAGTTAATATTGATAAAATTGAACAATTGGAAAAGAAAATTGAGTATGATAATTATCATTTGAATTTAATTGAAATTATTTCTAGCAATGATTAATCATTTGTAGATTCATATTAGATGTCAATGTAATAATGACTAATTAATTGTCTATTTTGTAAGTGCGTCATGAAATTCTAACGCTCTCTCAAGAAGGAGAGAGAGAGAGAGAGAGAGAGAGAGAGAGAATCATTGACAGAGAAGGGTCTATCCATTTGGGAGTGACGAGTCATGAAGGAATATATCACAAACTCACCTAGGTTCATTTAGCTCAGGTGGCATTGTGTATGAGTATGCATCTATGTTTATGCATATCTCTGTGTGCTTGTGCATGTGTACATTTTTCTTAATATTCATTCCTATTTTATCTCTATGGAGTTGTCACCTAAAGTTTTGGAATGTCCTAAGGTGAATACTTGAAATGAAAGGTTGGTTTATTTTCCAAGTATTTTTTAGGATTTTAGTTTGTTAAGAATTCGTGTGTGCAAGTATATTTTTACAAAACTTAGTGTAGACACCTAAAATTAACCCCACTTCTTGACTTAGTTATTCACTTATCATACCTTCACATTAATTAAATAATTCTTAATTACTTGAATAATTTCATCTATTGTTATGAAAATCACTCTACCTTATCCGTCTGCATTATCTAAATAATTATTAATTATTTAATTAAGTTTTCCATTTCCTAGCATTAATTAAATAATTTTACAATTATTTAATTAATCCTTTTTCTCTTCTAATATTAATTAAATAAACAAATTAATTTCTATTTTCTCCACCACAAATAAATAAAATTAATATTTTATTTATTTTCCAACATTATCCATGTGCATAAAAATTAAATAATTTTATAATTTAATTTTCCTTCATAATTTCCTTTCACCATGATCCACTTTTGTCTCACCATGTTTCTCTCTTATCACTCCATCAATCACTCTCAATCAGATCTATTAACAATTCAATCAAATCAGTTGACTAATCAATTAATTTAAATAACAAATCAATCAATTCAGTCAACTCACCAATCAAGCTTGTTAACTCCCCTGATTCATGATAGGACAAGGACACTTGTCAATCTCTCATATGTTTAATTCTGTCATTCAATTTCAACCATTGATCTCTCCAATCATTATCCACCATTGATCTTCATGTTTGGAAATCTATAAATAAAACCTCTTCCAGACCAAAGGACCAAACTTACTCTGCTACATTTAATTCATCCATTTTTGGTTATCAAAGTGATGCTATTGAGCTGAGAAATCCATATACCCACATAAATTGAAGGAGCATATCCATTGGAGGTCGGGTGCACTTCAATACACTTGATCGGTGAGGTAAAATCTTCTTGTGAAGGAAGGTATAACCTGTTTAGTTTATTTTCATTAAGTTTTTCTTCGTATACAAATTTATGCTTCACACCTGGTATTAGAATTTTCCCCTTTATGAATTATATTGTAAGATTACACACAATACACATGCATGGATTCCTTGTGGTGAAATTCACATTGAATGCATATCATCATGTTATGTCATAAATTGTGCTCCTGCTGAGGTTAGCACAATTTCACTAAGTTTAGATCTTACCTTTTACTGTCCCTCAACCCTTTCATCATTGGACCAACTTAAACCCTAATTGGCGTGTATCAAGCAGTTGATAGAGATTGAGGCTCCTGATGTATGTTTGTTCCAAGAAACAAAGTTGGATAAGGAAGAAATGTTGAGTCTTGTTTCCAAGAAACAGAGAAGGCTTTGTAGTTGGAGCAGTTGGCATGGTAGGTGGATTGGAAATTGTTTGGAATAAATCCAGGTTCACATGTATGGAAATTTATGTAGATGATCATGTGCTTTCCATTGATCTTAGGCATCTGCAAGGGAGTGAGAGGTTCTTGATTTCCAATGTTCATGGACCCAACCTTAAAGGAGATAGGGTAAGGTGTTGGGATCGCCTGAAGTCTTCAAGTCCTCCTTTCCTTATGAAAATTAGATTCTTGGAGGCGATTTCAATTCCATTTTGGTGCTAGATGATAAGAGAAGTGTTTGAGATCTAGGCAGTTCAAGTTCTGTTGGGTTTAGAAAGTTCTATGAGGAGCTTTCCTTGGTTGATATATAGCCTAAAGAGGGTTGGTTCACTTGGACCTTTAGAAGGGTTGGGGAGGACAACATTTTATGCAGGTTAGACATATTTCTAGTCAATTCTGAGTGGCTCCATGATCTAGTCAATTTTATTCAGAGGTTTATGAGTTTGGTGGGTTTGATCATTGGTTGATCAGGTTGCAATGTTCCCTTTGCCGAAAATTGAAATGTATCCCTTTCAAGATGGAGGCATTTTGGTATGAGCATCCAGATTTTAATGATGCATTGGTGGGGTCGTGGAATAAGGAGGTGAAGGGGAATAAAAGGTTTACAGTATTCAAAAAACTCCAAGAAGTTTGGAAATAGGCAAAGGACTAGAATAAAAAGGTGACGGGGAATTTGTTCACCTCCAAAATTAAAGCTAAAAAGTATTTGGCCGTCATTGAAAGAGAGATTGTTGTGAATGGTCTATCTCTCTCCTTTAGGGACAAAGAGAAAGATAAGGTCGATAAGCTCAGTCATTTGTTGTGTATGGGAGAAATTCTTTGCTTGCTAAAGTCTAGGGTAAAATGGTTGAAAGAAGGGGACAATAATATGAAAATTAGAGATTGTTGGATTTGTGACAGTAAGATAAAACAATGAAAGCAAAATCTTATCTTGAAAAGAAAGCATAATCTTATCTTTCAAAGAAAGATTTAAAATATTATTTTTTTATTTTAAATCTAGTTTTTTCCTAAAGAAAGGGAAATCTACTTTCTTCTAAATTTGATGGTGGAAGTTATGTTGAAGATATTATATATCTTTGTATCCTTTTGAAATGCAATGAAATTATAATTGTAGCTGCGTGAGGATTGTAATTTTTCTCTAAACAATAAGAATACCAATACTTTGCCCCATGGATGTTTCTCTGGCATATTGCTGGAGTTTTACAATGTAAATGGACTGGTGTTGTTATTTGATCGCTTATTCTATTAGTTTATTATTTTGTTGATTATCTCTAATTTCTTCATAACTAATTTGTGATACAATAGTATATGATTCTAGAGTTTTAAGTTTATCATTAAAATTAAAAGGTTTTTTAAACAGTTTGCATTTTGCAGGAATTATTCTCTTTACATATATATAAAAATAGCAATGATTTGTCTGGCTTTAGAGGTATTAACAACAAACAAGACTATTGGTGAAATGTAGGAGTAATGATGACAAAGTTTATGTTCTTATCTTCCTCTTGACTTTAATCCCTCTAAGGAAAATAAATGCTTCTTATCAACATAATTTAGGATAAACAATTAATTTATATTAATAAATCAATATTTTTAGAATAATGAGTTGTTGGCTAGTTAAATGACATGTCAATTTGAGTGGAAGAGATTGTTTTTATTTGAAAAGAAATTTTTTTCTCAGATTTGTATCACAAAGATTTGGCATGCTTAGGTAACCCAAATGTCTTTGTGTATTGTTCTATTCAAGAGGTTTACTCATCTACTCATATAAAAATATAGTAAATTAGTTATATGTGAAGAGATTCTCAATAATTTATTGTTTGTCAATGCTTACAAGATAAACAATAGAAAATAAAATCTACTCTAAATCTAATTTAGCCTAATCTATCTAGACTATTAGAGAAAAACAATAGGGAGAGGTGTACATGAAAAAAAGATTGGAAATGTTCTTCTAGATATGTATCATAGGTTTCTAAGAACTACCTATAATAATAGAATTTGTATACCCTACAACTTATTACAATTTTGTGTTCATTTTATCACTTAGGCCATGTGTATGCTTCTTGTGTTGTGATAATCCCTTTTGTCTAGCCTTATGTTTTATGTTCTATCAATATTAACTAAGAAAAGAAATTCTATAAAGTTTCTAGATCACATCCCGTTATCTTTTCTTAGTTAATATTGATAAAATTGGACAATTGGAAAAGAAAATTGAGTATGATAATTATCGTTTGAATTTAATTGAAATTATTTTTAGCAACGATTAATCATTTGTAGATTCATATTAGATGTCAATGTAATAATGACTAATTAATTGTCTATTTTGTAAGTGCATCATGAAATTCTAATGCTCTCTCAAGAAGGAGAGAGAGAGAGAGAGAGAGAGAGAGAGAGAGAGAGAGAGAGTATCATTGACAGAGAAGGGTCTATCCATTTGGGAGTGACGAGTCATGAAGGAATATATCACAAACTCACCTAGGTTCATTTAGCTCAGGTGGCATTGTGTATGAGTATGCATCTATGTTTATGCATATCTCGGTGTGCTTGTGCATGTTTACATTTTTCTTAATATTCATTCCTATTTTATCTCTATGGAGTTGTCACCTAAAGTTTTGGAATGTCCTAAGGTGAATACTTGAAATGAAAGGTTGGTTTATTTTCCAAGATTTTTTAGGATTTTACTTTGTTAAGAATTTGTGTGTGCAGGTATATTTTTACAAAACTTAGTGTAGACACCTAAAATTAACCCCATTTCTTGACTTAGTTATTCACTTATCATACCTTCACATTAATTAAATAATTCTTAATTACTTGAATAATTTCATCTATTGTTATGAAAATCACTCTATCTTATTCGTCTGAATTAATTAAATAATTTTACAATTATTTAATTAATCCTTTCTTTCTTCTAATAGTAATTAAATAAACAAATTAATTTCTATTTTCTCCACCACAAATAAATAAAATTAATATTTTATTTATTTTCCAACATTATCCATATGCATAAAAATTAAATAATTTAATAATTTAATTTTCCTCCATAATTTCCTTTCACCATGATCCACTTTTGTCTCACCATGTTTCTCTCTCATCACTCCATCAATCACTCTCAATCAGATCTATTAACAATTCAATCAAATCAGTTGACTAATCAATTAATTTAAATAACAAATCAATCAATTCAGTCAACTCACCAATCAAGCTAGTTAACTCCCCTGATTCATGAGAGGACAAGGACACTTGTCAGTCTCTCATATGTTTAATTCTCTCATTCAATTTCAACCATTGATCTCTCCAATCATTATCCACCATTGATCTTCATGTTTGGAAATCTATAAATAAAACCTCTTCCAGACCAAAGGACCAAACTTACTCTTCTACATTTAATTCATCCATTTTCAGTTATCAAAGTGATGCTATTGAGCTGAGAAATCCACATACCCACATAAATTGAAGGAGCATATCCATTGGAGGTCGGGTGCACTTCAATACACTCAATCGGTGAGGTAAAATCTGCTTGCGAAGGAAGGTATAACCTGTTTAGTTTATTTTCATTAAGTTTTTCTTCGTATACAAATTTATGCTTCACACCTAGTATTAGAATTTTCCCCTTTATGAATTATATTGTAAGATTACACACAATACACATGCATGGATTCCTTGTGGTGAAATTCACATTGAATGCATATCATCATGTTATGTCATAAATTGTGCTCCTGCTTAGGTTAGCACAATTTCACTAAGTTTAGATCTTACCTTTTACTGTCCCTCAACCCTTTCATCATTGGACCAACTTAAACCCTAATTGACGTGTATCAAGCAGTTGATAGAGATTGAGGCTCCTGATGTATGTTTATTCCAAGAAACAAAGTTGGATAAGGAAGAAATGTTGAGTCTTGTTTCCAAGAAATAGAGAAGGCTTTGTAGTTGGAGCGGTTGGCATGGCAGGTAGATTGGCAATTGTTTGGAATAAATCCAGGTTCACATGTATGGAAATTTATGCAGATGATCATGTGCTTTGCATTGATCTTAGGTATCTGCAAGGGAGTGAGAGGTTCTTGATTTCCAATGTTCATGGCCCCAACCTTAAAGGAGATAGGGTAAGGTGTTGGGATCACCTGAAGTCTTCAAGTCCTCCTTTCCTTATGAAAATTGGATTCTTGGAGGCGATTTCAATTCCATTTTGGTGCTAGCTGATAAGAGAGGTGTTTGAGATCTAGGCAATTTGGGTTCTGTTGGGTTTAGAAAGTTCTATGAGGAGCTTTCCTTGGTTGATATATAGCCTAAAGAGGGTTGGTTCACTTGGACCTTTAGAAGGGTTGGGGAGGACAACATTTTATGCAGGTTAGACATATTTCTGGTCAATTCTGAGTGGATCCATGATCTGGTTAATTTTATTTAGAGGTTTGTGAGTTTGGTGGGTTTGATCATTGGCCGATCAGGCTGTAATGTTCCCTTTGCCGAAAATTGAAATGTATCCCTTTCAAGATGGAGGTGTTTTGGTATGAGCATCCAGATTTTAACGATGCATTGGTGGGGTCGTGGAATAAGGAGGTGAAGGGGAATAAAAGGTTTACAATGTTAAAAAAACTCCAAGAAGTTTGGAAATAGGCAAAGGAATAGAATAAAAAGGTGAGGGGGAATTTGTTCACCTCCAAAATTAAAGCTAAAAAGTATTTGGCCGTCATTGAAAGAGAGATTGTTGTGAATGGTCTATCTCTCTCCTTTAGGGACAAAGAGAAAGATAAGGTCGATAAGCTCAGTCGTTTGTTGTGTATGGGAGAAATTTTTTGGTTGCTAAAGTCTAGGGTAAAATGGTTGAAAGAAGGGGACAATAATATGAAAATCTTTCACCTCTCCACTAGTATTAGAAGGAACCATAACAAGATCTTGAAGCTTACTTTTCCTGATGGTTATGTGGTTGAGGATGTGGATGTCATTAGAGAAGAGGGCAGAAGATATTTTATAGACCTCCTAGGGGTGGTCAGGGAAAGTAATTTGGAGGCCCAAAATTTATGCTTGGGTAATATCCCGTAGATAATGGATAATGATAAGGATGGAAAGCTTATGGCTCCATTTACAAAGGATGAAGTCAAGTTTGTTGCTTTCTCTTTGGGTTCTATGAAAACTCTAGGCCCTAATCAGTTTCAAGCTAGTTTCTTTCAAAAGTTTTGGGATGTAGTTGGTGATGATATTTGGTAGGTTGTTGAGGAATGCAAAGGTAGGAAGGTAATGATGGGCTCTTGGAACATGGCATTCCTTGCTTTTATCCCCAAAGTCAAAAACCCTAAATATTTTGATGAATTTAGGCCAATAGCTTTATGTAATGAAATATATAAGATAGTGACAAAGACAATGGCATCAAGATTAAAATATTTTCTAGAAGGAATGATTTTAGAGGACCAGAGTGGTTTTCTGAAAGGTAGACAAATTCTTGATGAGGTCATACTTGCCCATGAAACCATGCATTCAATTAAGGAAAAAAAAAGAAAGAATGATTATTAAGTTGGATATGAACAAGGCCTATGATAGAGTTTCTTGGGAATTTTTTATTTTGGTCATGAGGAGAATGGGCTTTTGCAAGGACTGGTGTGACTAGATTTTCAGTTGTATTTCCACTGTGCAATGTGTGGTGCTGATCAATGGGAGATCTACTAATTATTTCTCTGTAAATAAGGGGCTAAGATAGGGGGATCCACTGTCCCCTTTTCTTTTCCTCATTGTGGTTGAAGCTCCCAGCTATGTGTTGAAAAGGCCTAGTGCTAAAGGTAGGATCAAGGGTGTGCAAGTTTCAAGTGGTTTCCCCAACCTGACACATCTTCAATTTGTTCATGATACCCTACTCTTTGGGGAAGCTTTGGCTAGGGAAGCATGGGGCATCAAGAAAATCCTCCAAACTTATGAATAGGTGGTTGGCTAGAAGGTGAACCCAAGTAATACATGCATTTTCTTTCTTAAAGATTTTTGCCCCAACTCTTTTGAGGTCCAAAGGATACTAGGATCTGAGGTGGATTCTTGTCCTGGCAGTTACTTAGGTATGCCCCTAGTAAGTAAAAGGACATTGGAGGGAGAATGGAGGAAGGTTATGGATAAGGTTCAGGGTAAGTTGGCTTCTTGGAAAGGTAAGTTGCTTTACCTAGCAAGAAGAATTACTTTAATCAAAGCTTCCTTGGAGGCAATTCCCATCTATATGATGTATATCTTTCAAATTCCTAGAAAAGTGGCTAAGGCTTTGGAAAAAAACTCAAAGAATCTTTCTCTAGTGAGGTACGGAAGAGACTTTCAAATATAGTTTGGTCAAATGGGAAGAAGTATGCAAGCCGAAGAAGCTGGGTGGCTTGGGATTCCAGAATTTAGTGAACATGAACAAAGCTCTTGGGGCTAAATTGGCTTGGAGAATCTATGAAGAGTGAGATAGAATGTGGAGCAAAGCCCTTCAAGCCAAATATCTTCAAAATCAGGTTAGCTTTCTGTTCAATGCTAATATAAACTTACCCACAAGATCTAGTATGTGGAATTTTTTGAGAAAATGTATTAGGCTCCTTCTGCCTGACTTGATATGGAAAGTGTGTAAAGGTGACAGAGTGAGGTTTTGGAAGGAACCTTGGATCAAGGAAAATCCCTTAAAGGATTCCACCCAATTTGCTTCCCTAGCTACCTTTTTAGAGCCCAAGATGGGTAATTTTATCTGGGATTATAAGGAAAAGAAAGATGGCAACTAGGCTTGGAAGGGTCTAGAAGGATTGGTTGGTGAGATGAGCATGGCTAATAATGTTTTCAAGAAGGTGAAAAAGGTCCCCTTTTCAGATGAGGAGGATAGACTCATGTGGTTGTACAGCGGAGAAGGTAGAGTGATTGTTTTTGATAATATAAGGCAAAGGTAGAGTGATTGTTAGTGATGTATACTCAAAATATTTCTTCCATGGCCAGAGCGTGAACTCCTCGATGCTGTCAAAGATTTGGTGTAAGCATGGTTTGCCTAAGGCTTGTGTGTTCCTTTGGACTTCCTAGAAAGGTAGAGCCTTGACTTGGGATAGACTGGTCAAGCTTGGCAAACTAAGTCCATCCATGTGTGTTCTCTGTAAAAAGGCTAGTGAAGATGGGAATCACATATTCCTACTCTATGATTTCGCTCAAGAGCTATGGGGCAGATTTCTAAGGTACTAGAATTTGGTCTAGGTCATGTCGTGAAATGTAAACATGCTACTAGAAAATTGGAACTTTAAGTTGAAAATCCAGGGGCTTAGATTTGTCTCGGAAGTGTTTCTAGCTCTCTTGATCTGGAATGTATGGTTGGAGCAAAATAGAAGAATTTTCTTAGAGCAAGAAAGGGTTGTGGACAAAATTTGCGACTAGATCAAATGTTCGATCAATGAAATTGGAGATACTAGAAAGAAGGACTGGAAGGTGTCTTTTGAGGAGAATGGGTTTGCTAATGAATGGTTGATATTTCATTGGTTGGGTAGTGTTGGCAGCTCTATTCATAAGAGTTCAAAGGATTAGTATGTTAGATGGTTTCCTCCAGACCCTGGTTGGATAAAACTAAATTTTGACGGAGTGGCTAGAGGCAATCCAAGTAGAACTGGAGGAGGTGGAATATTTAGAGACATCAAGGGCCAAACTTTAGGATACTATGCCCTAGATTTCAGAACTAATTCCAACAATCTGGTAGAGGCCAGGGCACTATGGAAAGGTCTCTATTGGCTAGGAAGTACAATTGGGATAGTCTCTAGGTTGAAGGTGACTCGAAGATTGTAATTGGCCTACTAGACAAGGATGTTTCTAACAATTGGAGACTGGAGCAAATTATGGTGGAAATAAGAAGGTTGGCTGGCTGGTTTACATACTTTAAATCCACACACATAAAGAGAGCTAGGAACCAATCTGCTAACTAGGCTGCCAACCAAGGTATTGATTCTAGGAGAAGTGAAGATTTAGAAATAGAAGGGTTACAAAATTTATCCTTATAAATTGATAAGATTGATTCAAAATGATATCAAAGAATACCCTCCTAATAACGGGATAGATTATTCTAGGCAAACATGTTCGTTTTTATCTCTTGAGAAAAGATACATGTGAGGTGATGGTGGCCAGGCTATCCTTTCATTAATTTGGGTGGCGTGTGGTAGTGGCGAGTGCATTTTATTTTATGGTGTTGAGTTTTTTTTGTGTTTTATTCTGCAGTGGTGAAGATTAGGAGTTCTCCTAGCTCTGATGGAGAGATGGGTGGTGACTGTGGTTGTATTGGTGACAAAGGAAAAGATAAGGTGGGGTCTTTCACTCTTGGTGTCATCAAATTAAGAGGAAGGTGGTGAGAAACTCAGTGGGTGGAAGGATGAAGCGGGCATACACTCCTTGCAGGCAATTAAACAAACTTTCCAAGGAGGTGATGGCTAATTTTGTGACCTTGGGCGAATCTGAAGTCAAAAATCCAATTTTACAGAAGTGGCTATGAAAATTCTATCTCTTGCAAAAGATGTGGATGGTCAGGTTGGTGGGAAGGTATGAGAGGTGATGGATAATCTTCTGCTTGATCTTGACACTTCACGTGGTCATTGGAATGTGTTTGGGATGACACAATCTTTAACCTTTGTGAGATTGACGCCCATTGCACAACAACCTCTATGTTAGTTCATGAAGATATGGTGGAGGCATCTAAGGATGTAGAGGAAAACCATGAGATGATTCTGGGCCATGTTCATGGTGTGATGTTGGGTGTTGTTGAGACTCAGAGGATAGTGGAGTGCATTGTAGTCAAAATAGGAGTGCCTGTGGAGGAGCATGTTTGGCTAGATTTCACTTGTGCCTGTAACGAGGATGGTGATTTTGCAGACCTGATTGGGAAGGTAGATAAATATTCTTGTGTTGTTAGATAGTAGTTAGGAGTTGGGGAGAGGGCCTTTTAATTTTCTCTCACTTTGTTTATATGTTAATGTATCTTGCTAATTAAGACTTGGTTAAGATAGTTCTATGTTCAAACTTAAGGGATAAGCCCTATTTTTTATGGATCCTTGGTCCCAAACTAGGGTTTTTACAACAAAAAAATAAGCTCATATTCTTCAAAAAAATCACTTTGAAAATAGTTTTTGGATGAGGTATAATGTGAAAGCCAAGAACTATTATGGAAGATTGCAAGTACTAACACGAGTCACAAGATGAACAATTGCACACTCAATACCATCAAATACATAAGAAATATGCAAAGAAAAATCAAATGATGTATTAGCTTACATGAACACATTCATATAGGTATGAGTCTTCTAAGAATAGACGTGCCAAAAATAAGAAAGCAAGCCTAAGAATAGTAGTGGCCCAAAGATATGTTGATAACTGAGAGGGGGGGTGAATCAGTTATCTTAATTAATTTAACTTTCTGTTCTCCTTTAGTAACTAGTACAGTATATAAGCTTAAATGAACATGAAAGTAGAAATAAACTCAGTACACATGACACAAGATTTTTGACGTGGAAACCCTGTTAAGGGAGAAAACCATGAGGTGATTAACCCAAGAATGTATTCTCTATTAGAAGAATAGAAATACAAAATGGCACTTGCCAATTAGGGCTTACTGCCTGAGCACACTGCTCACAAGAGGCTCACTGCCTACAAGAGACTCACTATCTACAAGTTATAAAGAGAGTAACAAGATACTTGAACTGATGAGAAGCATCCACATATGCTAGAGTTCAGTTCTGGTTAGGCTCAGTATGTTGATCTACTGCACTTCATTCTTCCTCTTCTTTTGTGATGCTGTCCTTTCACATACCAGACCTGTCTTACTGCTTTCACACTGCTCTTCTACTTTTATTCACACACCACAATACACAACACACACCTTCATACCGAAATCAATCTGGTATATATATCTGCACCAAGGATATCATCCACTTTCTAGTCGGCATCTGAAATAGTCAATATTTATCCAAACTCTGATCTGTCGGCTGAATCCTTACTTATCAAGTGATGCGTATCAAGGAGATGCTTATAGAAGTCATCAATTATGTCATCTAATCATGAATGATACCTTAAGAACCTTGATCATCATCAATATCTCATCCGAAATAATTCTGATGCTCTGTCGGTCAGTTCTTCCTCTATCTACTCTGCCAAACTGGACCCCAATACTTAGATGCTCATATCTCTTCACTCTTTCATCACCAGAGACTCAATCCCTAGAATCTATCAGTCAAGGTATTCCTCTTGACTTCCCCAAGTCTGCACTTTACAAAGATACTTTCTCTAAGATCAGGACCTGACTGTCGGACCTTGCTGCATGCTCTATTTTTGCTTACCGGACCAAAGTATTCTTCAATCTGACTTTCGGTAAAGGCACACCATGTCCTGCGGATGTGTGGGATGAACTTTGTTGCCATCAATGACAACAATAATGAATCCATAATGTGTCTCTTGCCAACAATCTCCCCCTTTGGCATTGATGGCAACACTTAGTGAAAAATTACTAAGTGTTATACTACACTCCCCCTTTGTTGATGCTCTGCTCTAATGTACACTTTACCGGAGCTCCCCCTTAGCTGGATTTCACATTTTTCACTGCTCCTCACTCCCCCTTTGACATCAATTGCAAACGGTAGGGTCCGTACACCAAAATTTCCCAAAAACAATCTATACTTAGCCGCATAAGTATATATATATGCTATGCTTACATATACTGAAGTATATCTGCAAAAGTTGTCTTCATCTGGACAAGTTCTATTGCCCAACTCTACTTCATCCTATCCAAAACTAAGATGTGACTACTCAACAGGAATGCAAAAGCTTCTGCCCTCTTCAGATCTGTTGGATCACTGGTCCGGGCTGTAGTCTGAGTATCACTTAGAGCCTCATGAATGGCTTCTAACTTAGGGATAATTATCCCTCTAAGTTCACTCAACCTATTTATTCTATTTTTCTTCTCCTTCTCAAGCTTCTTTATTTCAATTGTGACTACAATAGTCTGACACTCTTGATTTACTATGGAAGAGGAGAGAGGGTCAAAACTTTGAGATAAACTTGACAATTTATCTTCTTGCTCTTTTGCTTTCTTCTCAATGTCCTTGGTCACTTTAGGCTAGGATAGACAAAAATTATATATATCTCTGCCATCTTTAAGAGAATTTTCTAAGCTCTTTATTCCAATATCCATAACTCTCCTATCTTTGGTTATTAGACCTTGTACTTCGGAGAATCTCTTATCCAAAAATTCTTGCCGGACCTTCACCTCAGCTGATTTCTCTAAAGATTCAAAATGAGTGCTGATAGAACTAACAAGAGACTTGAGATTACTGGATGAAGAAGCTGAGGAATCCTTCTGAAAGGATGGCATGATCTCTTCAAGCACACTGGATGCAATTTCTAGCAGCACACAGTCTTCCATGTGAGACTTTAGAAGTTTCTCTTTAGCCTTTGCTTGGGCAAAGGATGTTATCTTCATTGTTTGAAACGGGGAGAGAGAATCAAAGTCAAATGGTCCTTGAAGTAACTCCAGTTCATCAATCTCCATCATTTCTTTAGTTAAGAAATTCTTGACTGCTTCTACTGTGTCTCTTACCGGAGACAGAGTTTTCTCTCCTTTTGTAGCCTTACCACTGTCATCTGTGGCCTTTTCTGTTTGATCTTCTTCTCTTCCCTTTACTTGTTCTTCTTGACTGGATTTTTCTTTTATTCTTTCTTCTTGTTTAGATCCGGAGTCTATAGGGGAAACTGGAGGAGAGATGTTTGTTTCTTCATGAACTTCCTCTTTCGGAGTAGAGGAATCTAAGTCCTTAGCTTTCTCTTCACAAGTCTCCTTTGCCTCTTCTACCACTATCTCAGTAGTTTCTTCCTTGTCATCCATGGCAGAGGTTTCATCACCTAAGTCCTCTATGATAGGAATATTGAATATTTTATAGGCATTCCTGAGGATCTCTTCAGTTTCTTTTGCCACTTTATTTGTTTCTCCAAGCATAAGCTGATTCATTCTAGCTTTGCTCTGGAACTCATCCTTGCAATCTTTGAAGATCATGTTAATTTGCTTTGGAGTGATGGAGGGATAAAGTTGGATAGCAATTTGTTCCTAGATTTCTAGATCTTTTGCCTGAGCATTGTTCTTCCTCATTTCAAGTTCTTTCTCTAAACTTTTGGGAATTAGAGAGATGATTTCAATAAATGCTTTATTGTATATGTTCAAGTACTTAACTATTGCTTCCTCCAAAATCTTTTTATCTGCATCATTATATTCATCATAGAATTCTGTTATTGGTTGCAGATTTCCATCCACAGTAACTGCCTTGACTACATCATCAATGCAGAGAGTAGGTCTTTCAATGAAGTCTTTTGCCTTTTCTTCCTTGCCTTCATGGATAGATGGTTCACCAGATGTTTTCTTCTTCTTCATCATCTTCTTGATTTCTTCATCAGATTCTATTTCTTCATCATCCTTCTGGCTTGCATAGGATCTTGTTGCCTTTGTCTTGGTTCTCTTCTCTACTTTACCAGATGATTTTGCTTCTGGTTTAGATGCCTTTGAGCTTTTAGCAGTTGGAGGTGCAGAGCTCTTAGAGGATCTGGTCCAGGAGGGGGCTTTTACCAGAGCACTTTCTTTTTATGCTTCTTCCTTTTCTTTTTCTGCGCTTTCCATCTTTTCTCTGTGGGCATCAATTGCCTCTTTTGAGATTCCATGCTTCTTGGCAAGATCTTCTACTTCCCTTTTTACTTTTATCTTGATTTCAGGCTGTCTAAGTTCAACATGAACTTTTACACTCAGCTCTTGGTAGGTTCCAAACCTTTCTGCCTTAGGGTCTTTGGGCTGGCTCAGCAAATGTTGGATATGTAGCTCTATAATTTTCTCATCTACTTCATACCCCATTGGTATGATCCAGACTGTCCTTGGCTCCACGCCTCCATTAGGCATTGATCAGTGTCTACCATGAAACACACTATATCTTTGAACTTCTTAACCAATGATTGGGGAATTCTTTCTCTGGTTTGCATCATATTTTGAAAGTTCTTGAAGTAACCCCACAGAGCTGTATTTCTTTCCTTAGCATCCCCAATCCCATGCAAGTAATCTCTGATTTGAATTACAACAGGTCTGTCATTCTGCCATACCCAACCACTGGATCCAGGCAGCTCATTCATAAAGTAGAAAAATAAACACAATATCAGTCCACCATACTTAAAAGAGTTCTTTTTGTCCTTCTTGATCTTCTGTAAGTTTTCCATCAGTTGGCTCAGAAGGAGTTCACATAGATCATAATCTGCATTCTTTCTCAACATTTCATAAGTAGTATACACAGTAGTTCCGGATACTGAATTCTCCCTGCTGGAGTGTATATCTTATAGCCAATTATCATAGATGCAAACTTAATATCTGGATCAATGATATCTTCTATGGTCATTGCTCTCTTATCAAATTTTTATCTGGTAGCCTCACTCACAGTTTGGTTTTTGACAGATTTGAGAACAGGTAACTCTCTGGAAGAGTGTAAACTGATTACTGCCCTAATTGCATCCTTGGTGATCTTAAATGGTCTATTCAACCATAAGAAGTTATCATGCACTCTACTTAACACATACCGGACCCACCCATCTTCTTTAAAATAGGGGAAATGAATGCATTGTGCAAAATGTTTGTCCTGGATAGCCTTATACTATGGTTTGAGTTTAAATGAGTCATCTATTAACTGATTGTGATAGATGTCTACCAGCTTGGATTCCCCAAAGTCTTCAATGTTTGCATGAATGTAAACCCTGACATCTTCTACATGCAAAACCCCATGCAGAATGCTAGAAAATGCCCCTAAGGGATCCAATTCTAGAGATTTGTAGGGATGTTTCTTAAATTTGGGGTGAGGCCTATCAGAAATCTTTACAACATTCAGAGTAGCCATCTTAAAGATTCAGAGAAAGTTTGATCAAGAGTGAAAAATACCTTTTTACGCTTCTAGGTTTCATGGAATGAGCTGGATTGGATTACTGGAAGAATTGTCTTCTATGGTTGATCTTTGAGAAACTTGAGAAAAAAAGTTTGCAGAGCTCTTTTTCTCTTCTTCTCGAGTGCAAATGTGTAAATGACGATCAAATGAACCCTTTTATCTTTGAGCAAACCCTAATTCCACATTGCAATAAATCGCAACTTAAGTTATTCTGGTTGCCATGTTCTCCTTGTTCTGAGAAAGATCTTTTCCAGATTATTGAGATATACTTAGAATTATTCTCAGTGATTAATGATAGTCTATCTTCCTTTCCCCAAACATTTGATCTATCCACAGATCAAACTACCTCAAATTTGAGTCATACCGAATGATTGTTAAATCGGTTTACTCTTGAAGGATTAACCTGCTCCAAACTTCATGCAGATCTTCCATCTCTTTACCAAAGCTTAGTTAGATGGTCCTCTATGAACCCTTTAATCCACAACTTTCCTTGTGCCACCTCAGGCACCAATTAACTAGCTGGGGGAAAATGTTTTTCTTTGTGTTTCCCCCTAAGCCAGAGCTCACTAATTAATTTCTGGAAGGAATATTAGCACCAGATTCTGGTGCGGATCCATCCCCAACATTTTATGTACTCCTCTTCACCCAAATCTTGTTCATCTCCCTTTGGACTTCATCCGCATTCACTTTTCCTTTTCCTTTGTCTTGATTTTGATTATGATGCACCGGACCCCTTTTATCCTGATTCTTGCTTTTACAGAATTTGGCAATATGACTGGATCTATTGCAATTGTGGCAAACAACATTTCTTTGCATTTTTGACTGATACCCTCTTGATCTACATTGATTAGCCATATGTCCCATTCTATTGCATGCAAAGCATCTACCAGTGAATGAATTGTTCATTTTCATATTTCTACATTCATGGGATTTGTGACCATACCTTTTGCAGTTGAAACACTATCCGGAGAAAGATGAGTTAGTCTAATTCATTCTCTTTCTGCACTGATTTGCTTTATGACCGAAGTTATTGCAGTTGTGGCAGTATCCATTGAAGGATGGATATCTTTGAGCATTAGGTTGCCTTATTGGAGGTCTTCTAGACTTGTTCCTTTCTGATCCAAAATTCTTCTGACCAGATCCAGAGCTTTCACCTTTCTCATATCCCAAACCATGCTTTTCATCTACCCTCTTTTGACTTTCAAGAAGAACTTCAAGTTGAGTAGAGCTTATCTTGAATTTTTCTTTATATTCATTTTCTATTTGAAGATCCTTTTTAAGAGTGTCTATTTGATCCTCAAGTTTTTCTTCATTATCTCTAGCATCTTCAAGATCAGATTCTAGATGCCTAATTATTCTATCCATTTTGTGGTAGTCTTCTGATTTCTCTTTGAGAGATTATCTTAGATTATCTTCAGTTTTTCTTTTCTCTTCAATTTCTTGAGTGAATTTTATAACTCCTGATTCCATTTCATGTCTTACCATAATGATCTCTTTTGATAACTTTTCACATAACTTGGTTTTCTCCTTTAGGTCTTCATTTGTATCATTGGCTTCACCTTGACTTGCCAATTGCTAAGGTAGATCCTTTCTCTTTATCATAGAGATAATCAGTTTCCCTTTTAGTTCATTTATGAAATCATCAACCTGTTTGAGTCTTTCCTTCAATTCATTAACTTTAGAGTTAGATTGCTCAAGATCATCTAGGGCAGTCTGAATTTGTTCCCTCATACCATACACATCCATTTGAATTCCCAGATCTTCCTCAAGCTGTTAGGCTTTGTTTCGAGGAACTTGGCTCTGATACCAATTGTTGATAACTGAGAGGGGGGGTGAATCAGTTATCTTAATTAATTTAACTTTCTATTCTCCTTTAGTAACTAGTACAGTATATAAGCTTAAATTAACATGAAAGCAGAAATAAACTCAGTACACATGACACAATATTTTTGACATGGAAACCCTATTAAGGAAGAAAACCACGGGGTGATTAACCCAAGAATGTATTCTCTATTAGAAGAATAGAAATACAAAATGGCACTTGCCAATTAGGGCTTACTGCCCAAGCAAACTACTCACAAGAGGCTCACTGCCTATAAGAGATTCACTGTCTACAAGTTATAAAGAGAGTAACAAGATACTTGAACTGAAGAGAAGCATCCACATATGCTGGAGTTTAGTTCCGGTTAGGCTCAGTATACTGATCTACTGCACTTCATTCTTCCTCTTCTTTTGTGCTGCTATTCTTTCACATACCGGACCTGTCTTACTGCTTTCACACTGCTCTTCTACTTTTATTCACACACCACAACACACAACACACACCTTCATACCGAAATCAATCTGGTATATATATCCATACCAAGGATATCATCCACTTTCTAGTCGGCATTTGGAATAGTCAATATTTATCCAAACTCTGATCTATCGGCTGAATCCTTAGTTATCAAGTGATGCATATCAAGGAGATGCTTATAGAAGTCATCAATTATGTCAGCCAATCATGAATGATACCTTAAGAACCTTGATCATCATCAATATCTCATCCAAAATAATTCTAATGCTCTGTCGGTTAGTTCTTCCTCTGTCTACTCTGCCAAACCGGACCCCAATACTTAGATTCTCATATCTCTTCACTCTTTCATTATTGGAGGTTCAATCCCTGGAATCTATCAATCAAGGTATTCCTCTTGACTTCCCCAAGTCCACACTTTACAAAGATACTTTCTCTAAGAGATCTGGACCTGACTGTCGGACCTTGTTGCATGCTCTGTTCTTGCTTATCGGACCAACGTATTCTTCAATCTGACTTCTGATAAAGGCACACCATGTCCTACGGATGTGTGGGATGAACTTTGTTGCCATCAATGACAACAATCATGAAGCCATAATGTGTCTCTTGCCAACAAGATAGGCATGAAACTACTTAACTTAGGATAAGCTAATTTAGACACCTGTTCTAAACATATATGTGCTAAATAAAGCACAAGAACACCTAAATTTAGCATAGCTAAATATAGTCAACTAAGTGAGATTAATAACACTAACACACCCCCCCCCCGAAGCAAATCTTAGGAGAGGAAAGAAGATGGGTCCCAACAACTAGGCCTGATCAGGTACCTATGTACAATGTAATACAATGCAATTTCTCATAGAGTGGAGAAACATAGAACACCCAGTGGGAAAAAGAAAGTCGATAAGCTATAAAGACCCCCTGGAGGATGATGCTGCTGATGGAATGGACCATACCCCAAGAAGAGTTCACAAATGAATGAGCTTGCTCTCAATGAAGAGTTTTGTGAAGATGTCAGCAACCTGCTTCAATGACTAGAAAAAGACTAGGTCAATGATCTCTACATGAATAAGCTCTTGAATGAAATGCATATGAATCTTGATGTGCTTGGTCTACTGATGATGGACTAGATTCTTGCATATCTAAATGGTGCTCTAGTTGTCACAATAGATGACTATGGGCTATCGGAATGGAATGCCAAACTCAGTAAGAATGCCCTAAAGCCAAAGTGCCTCAGTAACTACGTTAACAGCTCCCCTATACTCTACCTATGTGGATGATAAAGCAATAACATTCTTCTTTTTTCTAGACCAACTAATAGGACCAGAATCAAGCGAGAAACTATAACCAGAAGTGGACTTGTGATTCTGAGTATCACTAGCCCAATCTAAATATATGTATACAACTAAGCTAAACTTAGTTTTGTATGTGTAATGAATCCCAAAGCTGAGAGTCCCCTAAAGCTAGAGAAGGATCCTCTTAGCTACTTTCTAGTATAGTTCATGAGGCTCCTACATGTATCTCAAAACCATGCCAACTTCATATGAAATATCTAGCCTGGTATGGGTCAAATAGATGAGACTACCAACTAGCTACTAATACAAGGTAGAATCGACCAATGGTGTAGCACAATCAGCCTCAAGATTAACTCTAGATAGAAAAGGAGTAGCGAATGACTTATAGTTAGTCATGTGAAACTGAGCAAGAAGATCAAGAGTGTACTTAGGCTCTACTAAAGTGATCCCTAAGTCTATCTATGAAATCTCAATGCCAAGGAAGTAATGTAGTAAGCCTAAGTCTGTCAGGTCAAACGTATCCTGAAGAGCTATCTTCACTACTTCAGTAGTAGATGTAGAGCTCTCAGTGATCAAAAGATCATCATTGACATAAAGTACCAGTATCAGTAATCAATCATCCTATCACAAAAGATAAATGTTGGGATCTGAGTGGCACCTAGTAAAACTTGAAGATAGGAGGAAGGAATCCATCTTGGCATACCAAGTTTGAAGGGCTTGTTTGAGGCCATAGAGAAATTTCCTAAGTCTACATACTAAGGAGGAATCATGAAGATACCCTAGTGTTTGTTCCATGTAGATCTCCTCCTCAAGGTCTCCATGAAGAAAGCACTCTTCACATCCATCTAGTGCACTTCCCAACCATGTGTTGTGGCAATAGAAAGTGTGAGTCGTATGAAAGTCATCTTGGCCATGGGTGCAAAGGTCTATGAGTAGTCAATACCAACAACTTGTGAAAAACCTTTAGCTACCAAACGTGCCTTGTACTTATCAACTGATCCATCTGCTACATACTTGGTCTGATAGATCCATCTGCATCAAAGCATCTTTCTTCCCTTAGGAAGATGTGTCAAATCCCAAGTCTGATTTCTCATTAAGGAATCATATTCCTCATCATAGCATCATCCCATTCAGGTATGCCTGAAGCTCTCTAAAGGATTGTGGATCAGAAGCTGAGACAAAGTAAGCATGTGGCCCACTTTGATAATCTAATCATGTACGTCTCCCATCTGCTAGATTCCCTGCCCATGTCCCTGCACTTTGAAGTGTTTGCTTTTCCCAAAGGGGTTGTGATGTAGGTGAATCAAGTGCCAAGAGATCAACGTCCAAAGCAAACCCGTAAGAAGATGAGGATGAAACCCCATCATGGTCCTCACTATCAAAACTACAAGAAGGAATCTCTATCTCAAGAATTGGTCATGTATGGTTGGAGTTGTTAGAAGATGTATCATCAAAGTGGAATGAGTACACAAAAAAAGGAGGAATGTCAAGTGAAGAGTTAGTGGGACTTTCCTATCCAACTTAACACTCCTCTCAATGAATAGCCCACTTGTGGTTGGATGTAGGAGAAGATAACCTTTCACACCTTCTAGATACCCTACAAAGATGCAAGGTTTGGACTGAGAATCCATTGCCTTGCAATTCTGAGAAGGTATCTATGCCATAGCTAGGGATTTGAAGACTCTGAAGTCCTCAACTGAAGGTTTCCTTCCTTTCCTTTCCAAGCTTTAAAAGGTGCGATACCCTTCAAGGCTTTGCGAGGAACTCTGTTATGAATATAACAAGCAAATTTGATTTCTTCTATCTAGTATTGTGGTGTAAGATCCTTGGAGTGTGTCATACAATTTTCCATCTCTTTCAAGGTTTTGTTCTTACATTCTTCAACTCCATTTTGTTCAGGAGTATAAGGAACTGTGCACTGCAAGTTTATTCCCTCTGTTGTGCAAAACTTCTCAAACCTATTATTAACACACTCTCATCCATTATTGGCACAAGAGGTACTCCCTCCTACTGTAAACTCATAAAATCACAACACAATACAGATTGTAAATCAAAAATCTCTATTTTATTTCAATAAAAACAACTCCATTACAATCAACAAATCTGCAACATACAAAATCCACATATACATTCATTGGCTTCACATGGCCTCTCAAATTATACAAAAACTCTTCTCTCTCCCTCACACAACAATCTTCTTTGCTTCATGAGCCCCTCACATGGGCTAAGATCTCTCACTCCCCAAAATCTTCCTGGAGAAATCTATTTCAAATTAGTAATCACATTCTCTTTTAAGCACTTCACCGATCAGCAATGCTTGGCTTTCCATCTTCACCAATTTTTATTCACAAATAGAAGTGTTTGTTTTTTAAAATGATGCTTCAAACTCCATTATGGAGAAGCCTCTAAAGAGGTGTTGAGGTTTCTTTATGTAAATATTTTTAAAATTGTTTAAACCTCTTTGAAAAGTCTCATAAGGCACTTTTATACAACCTTTAATATTTCTATTTTATGAATGATGTAAACACTGGAAATGACACTTCATTACCTAATTTTAAGTATGTCTTTTATGCCTAATTTGGTGATTGAAAATGGGCTGGCCCACTTTCATTGAAAAATCCATTATGCGTGATTGCATCAATTGGTAGAGCCGGGTGTCGGCAGATGAGAAAATTCAAAGTTCTCTGAATTGAATGAAAATTTGCCCAAAGGTGTGTTATGACCCCCTCAAGTCGTCAGAAAAAGGATTTTACTCCAGCCCTCATAAATTTTGAAATTTTAAACTTTTCGTAATTCTGTGACACACTTTCGGCCTTAACAACACAATTTTTCAACATTAATTTCTCCCAAACTATGAAAGATATAAATTTGATTCTTTTTGCACATTGGACATGGTACCTCCAAGAATTCACCTACGAAAGTATTCGACCCTAGCTCTTACAGATGTGGGAATAAATTTTACAAAACTGCCTGCAGAGTGTTGAAACTGCAAATCAGCAGAAGTTTGATTCTTACAATTATGTGCCAAGTTTGAAGTTCTGTGATGCTAAGAGATGCTAATGACCATCAAACCAAATCAAAATTAAAAATCAAAACTGAAAATATTTTTTGGGTGATGTCGATTGCCAGTCCGCCTGGATGCTCCTGCATCAGACACACCGGGTAGGAAAATTTTGTGAGTAGGATGTTGGCAAGAGACACTATATGGATTCATGGTTGTTGTCATTGATGGCAACAAAGGTCATCCCACATATCCGCAAGTCATGATGTGTCTCTACCGGAAGTCAGAATAAAGAATGTTGTGGTCCGGTGAAGAAGAACAGAGCATGTGGCAAGGTCCGACAGATTGGTCCGGACCTCTCAGTGGAAGTGTCTTGGTACAGTGCGGATTTGGGGAAGTCAAGAGGACTACCTTGAGTGGTATATTCCAAGGATTTAGCCTCCGGTGATGGACAAGGAAAAAGATATGAATGGTTGAGTACCGGATTCCTGAGAGACAGTGAAAACAGAGGAAGAACTGACTGGCAGAGTATCAGACTGCTTTCCGGATGAGTTACTATTGATGACAGAGGTTGTGAAGGCATGAATCATGTTTGGCCGACATGATTAATGATATCTACAAGTATATGCTTGATCCGCATTGCTTGGTGAGGAAGGATTCAGCCGACAGAATGAAAGTTTATAAGAAACTAGACTGTTCCAGATGCCGACTAGAAAGGTGATGAAATTACTTGTGCGGATATATATAGAGGATGGATTTAGTTGTGAAGTGAGAAGTGAGAGTAGAGAGATATGCGAATAAGTCCAGAGAAAGAGCAGAGGTAGCAAAAAGGATCCGGTATGTGAAAGATAGCAGAATAAAGAACAGAGGAAAGATGAAGTGCAGCAGATCAGTGTACTGAGCCTAACCGGAACTGAACTCCAGCATATGCAGATGCTTCCAATCAGTTCAAGACTGTGATTCTCATCACTTTGTAGACAGTGTGTCTTTTTGTAGGCAGTGAGCCTCTTGTGAGCAGTGTGCTCGGGCAGTGAGCCCTAATTGGCAAGTGCCATTTTTGTAATTTCCTATTCTTCTAACAGAGAATAATTCTTGGGTTAATCACCCCGTGGTTTTCTCCCTTAACAGGGTTTCCACGTCAAAAATACTGTGTCATGTGTTTCTTATTTCATGGTTAATGTTTTTGTGTTTGATTTTATGCTACATCAATTAAAAGAAAAGTTCAATAAGGGAAATAATTAGGATAACTGATTCACCCCCCCCCTCTCAGTTATCAACAATTGGTATCAGAGCTAAGTTCCTCCTAATAGAGCCTAACAGCTTGAGGAAGATCTGGGATTTCAAATGGATGCATATGGTTTAAGGGAGCAACTCAAGACTGCCCTTGAGGATCTTGAACAGTCAAATTCTGAAGTCAGTGAATTAAAGGAAAGACTCAAACAGGCTGATGAATTCATGAGAGAATTAAAAGACAAATTAAGTCTCTCTATAAAAAAGAGAAAGGAGCTGCTTCAACAGTTGGCAAGACAAAGTGAAGAAAGCAATACAAATGAGGAATTGACTGAGCAAACCAAGTTATGTGAAAAGTTATCAAAAGAAGTCATTATGTTAAGACATGAAATGGAATCAGGAACTATAAAGTTTACTCAAGAGATTGAAGAAAAAAAAAGGGCTGAAGACAATCTAAGACAATCTCTTAAAGAAAAATCAGAAGAATGCCACCAGATGGACAGGATTATCAGACACCTTGAATCTGATCTTGAAGATGCCAAAGATAATGAAGGAAAACTTGAGGATCAAATTGCCTCTCTCAAAAGAGACCTTCAAACAGCAAATGAATATAAAGAGAAATTCAAGATAAGTTCTGCTCAACTCGAAGTTCTTCTTGGAAGTCAAAAGAGGACAGATGACAAGTATGGCTTGGGATATGAGAAAGGAGAAAGCTCCGGATCCGGTCAGAAGAATCTTGGATCAGAAAATCCAAGGAGCAGGCCTAGAAGACCTCCGGTAAGACAGCCAAATGCTCAAAGATATCCATCCTTCAATGGATACTGCCACAACTGCAACCACTTTGGTCACAAAGCTAATCAGTGCAGAATGAGAATGAATCAGAATAATTCATCCTTCTCCGGACAGTGCTTCAACTGCAAAAGGTATGGACACAAATCCCATGAATGCAGAATTATGCAAGTAAACAAATCATTCAAAGGTAGATGCTTCACATGCAATAGAATAGGTCATATGGCAAATCAATGCAGATCAAGAGGATATCAGTCAAATATGCAAAGAAATGTTATTTGCCAAATCTGCAATAGGTCCGGTCATAATGCTAAAGTCTGCAGAAACAAGAATCAGGACAAAAGAGGTCCGGTGTATAATCAGAATCAAGACAAGGGTAAACAAAAGATGAATGCGGATGAGGTTAGGAATCAGATGAGCAAGATTTGGGTGAAGAAAAGTTCAGAGAATGTAGAGGTTGGATCCGCACCAGACTCTGGTGCTGATATTTCTTCCGGAAATTAAAAGTGAGCTCAGGCTCAGGGGGAGACTCAAAGAAAATCTTGTTCCCCCAGCCAAACAAGTGGTGCCGGATGTGGCACAAGATGCGGATCAAAGGGTTTGTAGATATGAATCTTGAGATACTTCAGTCAAGTTTTCAGAGGTCCGCATGAAGTTATGAAGAAGCTGTGATCGATCAAATAAGACCTGTTCAGGGAGATGCTCCGGTATGATAAAGGATTACAAAAAGGTCCGGAAAGATCCAGAAATGCACTATCTTGTTCTGCAGATTGGACAGAGTGTTTGAGATGATCTTGTAATATGCTACCTCGATTTATTCATGATTGAAAGATCCGGATGATATCCACAGATCAGGACTAATCCGGGATACTCCAAGCTATCCAGACAAGGCAAACCGGAATGATGTAGGTGAAGCATTTATTGCAGACAGGTATTAGGGTTCGCGGAGCAATTTAAGGGATTTCTCAAAGGTCATTTGCTCATTCTGCACTCGAGAAGAAGCGAAAAGTGGAGCTCTGCAACAAGGTTCTTCAAGCACACCAAGAATCTCCTGCCGAAGCTATTGGATAAAGAAATCAATCCAACCACTCCGTGCAAACCGAAGGCGCATAAGGTATTCTCCGTTTTTCATTACCTCACTGCAAATCTTTGAAGAATGGCTACTCCAAACATAGTTAAGATCTCCGATAGACCTCGCCCCTCATTCAAGAAACATCCCTACAAATCATTGGAGGTAGACCCACTAGGAGCCTTCTCTAGTGTTCCTCACGGAGTTTTACACACCGAAGACATTAGGGTTTACATACATGCAAACATTGAGGAATTTGGGGAATTCAAATTAAGAGACCTCTATCACAAGCAGCTGATTGACAATGCTTTTGAGCTTAAACCAGAGTATAAGGATATTCAGAAGAAACAATTTGAGCAATTTATTCATTTCCCCTGTTTTGAAGAAGATGAATGGGTCCGGTATGTACTGAGCAGGATGCATGACAACTTTCTATGGCTAGATAGACCCTATAAGATCACAAAAGAGGCAATTAGAGCAGTAACTGGCCTATACTCTTCCGGAGGGGTACCTATCCTCAAATCTGTCAAGAACAACATTGTAACAGAGGCCACCGGATCAAAATTTGACAAGAGGGCAATGACCATTGAAGATATTTCGGATCCGGATATCAAATATGCATCAATGATAATAGGATACAAGATCTATCACTCCAGCAGGGAGAATTCTGTATCCGGAACTGCAGTATACACTGCTTTTGAAATGCTAAGGAAAAATGCAGAATATGACCTCTGCGAACTACTGCTAAGCCAATTAATGGAAAATATACAGAAAATCAAGAAGGATAAGAAGAATTCCTTCAAGTATGGTACTCTTATTGTATGTCTATTCTTCTACTTCATGAATGAGCTACCCGGAACAAGTGGATGGGTATGGCAGAATGACAAACCTGTTGCAGTCCAGATAAGAGACTACTTGCATGGACTTGGGGATGCAAAAGCGAGAAATTCAGCTCTATGGGGATACTTCAAAAACTTTCAGAGCATGATGCAAGCAAGAGAGAGAATTCCTCAGTCTCTCATTGAGAAATACAAGGACTCAGTGTGCTTTATGGTTGACACTGATCAGTGCCTAATGGAGGCAGTGGAGCCAAGGACTGTCTGGATCATGCCCATGGGGTATGAAGTTGATGAACAGATAGTGGAGCTGCATGTTCAACACATGCTAAGTCAGCCCAAAGATCCTAAGGCAGAAAGGTTTGGAACCTTTGAGGAGCTGAGTGTAAAAATACATGTAGAACTCAGGGAACCTGAGATTAAAAGAAAGGTAAGAAAAGAAGTAGAGCACATTGCTCAAGGCCTAGGTATCTCAAAGGAGGCACTTGATGCCAGCCGGGAAAAGAGGAGGAAGGCCGAGGAAGAAGAGAAAAGCAAAGAAAGTGCTCCGGTTGGAGCTCCCACCCGGACCAGATCAACAAAGAGATCTGCACCTCCCTCAACCAAAAGTTCAAAACCGGAAGTCCAGGCATCCGGTAAGAGATCCAAGACAAAAGCCACAAGGGCTTATGGAAGCCAAAAGGATGAAGAGGAAACAGAATCAGATGAGGGAGTAAGAGAAGTAAAGAAACAGAAGAAGAAAGGATCCGGTAAGCCCTCCACAGGCCAAGACAAGGATGAAATGGCAGAGGTAACTGTTGAAAAGCCCACTCTGTCATTAGAGAGCATAATCAAGTCAGTCACGGTGGATGGAAACCTTCAACCAATGACTGAATCCTATGATGACTTCAGTGAGGCAGACCAAAAGACTCTGCAGGAAGCCACAGTTAAATATCTGAACATATACAATAAGGCTTTCATTGAGATCATATCTCTCATTCCTAAAAGCCTAGAGAAGGAAATGGAAGTAAGAAAGAATAATGCTCATGCCAAAGATCTTGAGATCCGGGAGCAGATAGCTATTCAGCTATATCCTCAAATTGATCCCAAGACAATGAACATTATCTTCAAGGACTGCAAAGATGAGTTCAGAAGCAAAGCCAGGATGAATCAACTCATGCTTGGTGAGACTGACAAAGTGGCCCAAGAAACAGAAGAGATCCTCCGGAAGGCCTTCAAAAGGTTCAATCTTCCTGTTGTAGAGGACTTAGGTGCAGAAACAGCTGCTGATTTGGAATCTTCTGTTCCGGAAGAAGTGAGCCCTGAACAGACAAGTGAGGACTTGGGACCCTCTGCTCCAGAAGAAGGGGCCCATGAACAAGTTAGCATCTCTCCTCCGGTTTCCCCTACAGTCTCCGGATCCAAAGAAGAAGAGCAATTACAGGAGAAGGAAGCAGTGGTGAAAGACAAAGAGGTTGACAGTTCTAAGACTGCAGAAGAAAAGAAACATCTGTCTCCGGCAAGAGACACTGCACAAACTGTTCAACAATTTTTGAGTAAAGAAACTTTAGAGATTGATGAACCGGAGCTTCTAAAAGGCCCATTTGATTTTGACTCTCTCTCTCTGGTACAAACAATGAAGATAGCTTCATTTGCAAATGCCAAGGCAAATGAAAAGCTCCTGAAGTCTCATATGGAAGACTGTGAGTTGATAGAGGCTGCCTCCGAAGTACTTGTGAAGATCATGCCATCAATCCAAATAGATCCGATAGCCTCCACTTCCGGTAATCTAAAAACCTTAGTCAGCAGTGTTGATACACATTTTGATTCTCTAGAAAAATCAGCTGAAGAAAAGGTCCGGAAGGAATTTTTGGATAAGAGATTTTCAGAGATATTAGAATTAATTTCTAAAGATAGGAAGATTGTAAGCATTGGAATAAAGAGCTTAGAGAATGCTCTTAAGGATGGCGGTGATATCTATAAATTTTGTATATCCTGGTCAAAGGCAACAGCAGCATTTGACAAGAAAATAAAAGAGGAACAGGATAAGCTACAAAGCTTATCTCAAAGTTTTGATCCTCTCTCTTCCTCTATAATAAATCAAGAATGTCAGACTATTGCAGTCTTGAACGAAATAAAGAATCTTGAGAAGGAAAGGAAGAACATCACCAACCGGATGGGAGAACTTAGAAGGATTATAATCCCTAAGTTGGAAACCATGCATGAGGCCATCAGTGATGCTAGGACCACCGCCCAAACAAAAGATCCGACAGATCTCAAGCGGGCAGAAGCGTTTGCATTTTTGTTAAGTGGTCACATTTCAATTTTGGACAGAATGAAGCAAAGTTGGGCTACCGAAATGATTCAATTACAGACATCCTTTGCAGACATTCTTCAATATATGTGAGTATGTAAATATGCGGCTAAGTATAAGAAATTTTTGAAAATTTTGATATGCGGACCCTACCCTTTGCCATTGATGTCAAAGGGGGAGTGAGGAGCAGTGAAAAATGAGGGATCCAACTAAGGGGGAGTTCCAGAAATTGTATATAAAGACAGAGCATCAGCAAAGGGGGAGCATAGTGAAAACACTTAGTCATTTTTCACTAAGTGTTGCCATCAATGCCAAAGGGGGAGATTGTTGGCAAGAGACACTATATGGATTCATGGTTGTTGTCATTGATGGCAACAAAGGTCATCCCACATATCTGCAAGTCATGATGTGTCTCTACCGGAAGTCAGAATAAAGAATGTTGTGGTCCGGTGAAGAAGAACAGAGCATGTGGCAAGGTCCGACAGATTGGTCTGGACCTCTCAGTGGAAGTGTCTTGGTACAGTGCGGATTTGGGGAAGTCAAGAGGACTACCTTGAGTGGTATATTCCAAGGATTTAGCCTCCGGTGATGGACAAGGAAAAAGATATGAATGGTTGAGTACCGGATTCCTGAGAGACAGTGAAAACAGAGGAAGAACTGACTGGCAGAGTATCAGACTGCTTTCCGGATGAGTTACTATTGATGACAAAGGTTGTGAAGGCATGAATCATGTTTGGCCGACATGATTAATGATATCTACAAGTATATGCTTGATCCGCATTGCTTGGTGAGGAAGGATTCAGCCGACAGAATGAAAGTTTATAAGAAACTAGACTGTTCCGGATGCCGACTAGAAAGGTGATGAAATTACTTGTGCGGATATATATAGAGGATGGATTTAGTTGTGAAGTGAGAAGTGAGAGTAGAGAGATATACGAATAAGTCCAGAGAAAGAGCAGAGGTAGCAAAAAGGATCCGGTATGTGAAAGATAGCAGAATAAAGAACAGAGGAAAGATGAAGTGCAGCAGATCAGTGTACTGAGCCTAACCGGAACTGAACTCCAGCATATGCAGATGCTTCCAATCAGTTCAAGACTGTGATTCTCATCACTTTGTAGACAGTGTGTCTTTTTGTAGGCAGTGAGCCTCTTGTGAGCAGTGTGCTCAGGCAGTGAGCCCTAATTGGCAAGTGCCATTTTTGTAATTTCCTATTCTTCTAACAGAGAATAATTCTTGGGTTAATCACCCCGTGGTTTTCTCCCTTAACAGGGTTTCCACGTCAAAAATACTGTGTCATGTGTTTCTTATTTCATGGTTAATGTTTTTGTGTTTGATTTTATGCTACATCAATTAAAAGAAAAGTTCAATAAGGGAAATAATTAGGATAACTGATTCACCCCCCCCCCTCTCAGTTATCAACATAGGACTCACAAAATAGAGTTGAGTAGTGGGACTACTCTTCTAGGTTGATAACAACCTACAGTAAACTTCATTTCTGAATTAGACAGAAATAATTTCTTCCTCCACCTCTTCCAACACTTAGTTGGGACACTTGTTGTCCTCCACCAAATGTGCACCTTCTTCCTCCTTCCTCTCATGGACTCATGTCCACCATAGCTCAACCTCCTCCTCTAAATACTCTCTACTCTCCTCTCCTCCTTCATGGGATCCAACCCACCATCATCTGACCTCCTCCACCAAAATCCCTCATCACAACCTGCAACATCAACATACAAATTTGCACCTAAAACTTCACCATTCGGCATAACAATATTCATCTGTACCATTTCTACATTCACTTCTTCTTTCACATTCCTCATCTCATTTGAATCTACAACACAAGATTCAAGAAAACTAATTTTTACATCTTTGTCCTTTGTTGCTGTGACAACATCTTACTCATCCTCTATCGCAACTGTTTCATATTCACCAGCCACTACTACCATCATCATTGTGTCCTCCAAAGGACTCACAATTGTTGTAACATTATCCTCTTCAATTACTGTAACATTACATTGCTCCTCAATCTTTGTTGTGATCTCACCATCTTCCTCTACAACTATATCCTTTTTCTTTTCATCCTCGAAAACCTCTGCCATAGCCTCTTCTCTTTCTTCTTTATCCTCAGCCACTACTACACTCTCCTCTTATTTTTCAATCTCTTTCTCTATGCCTCCATCAGGGCATACTGTTGCAACTTCTTTTAGCACTTCCTCTTGTTTACCCTGCAATGGATTCAAAACATATACTGATGCAACTTCTTTTAGCACTTCCTCTTGTTTACCCTACAATAGATTGAAAACATACTCTTTCCCATCCTTTATTATGCTATATGTATTTTCTCTGCCATTATGTATAGCTTCTCTATCATAGAGCCATGGTTGACCCAACAAAACATGGCATATATCCATATGTACTATATCACATACAATCTTGTCCTTATATCTATGAATCTAAAAATCAATAATACATTATTCACTTACCCATATCTGACGATCTTCTTGCAACCAAGAAATATTGTAAGGGTTTGGATGCTTTCTTCTCTTCAATTTTATCTTCTCGACCATCTCTAATGACACAAAATTATCTATGCTATTGTTGTCCACAACCACTCTGCAGCACTTTCCACCTGACTTGCAAATAGTTTGAAACACATTGCTCCTCTGGATGGGCTCCTGCTTCTCTTTTTGTGGCTGTAGAAATTCTTTCTTCATCATAAAACATTATCCTTGCTTCCAAGACATTTCTTTGAACACTTTCCACACAACCTCAACCTACAACCTGCACAAAACATATAATAAATTCTTCGCAGCTTCCAAGCTCTCAATTTCTCAGGACTCCTCGCACACCTGCAACAATTCTCTCGAGCTCTTCAATACAACCACACTCTCTACCCATAGGTCCTGGTGTAGACTCTACATACTCAAAACCTCTAGCTCTGATACCATTTGATGCAAGAGGTACTACCTCCTACTGCAAACTCATAAACTCACAACACAATATAGATTACAAATCAAAAATCTCTATTTTATTTCAATAAAAACAACTCTACTACAATCAACAAATCTGCAACATACAAAATCCACATATACATTCATTGGCTTCACATGGCCTCTCAAATTATACAAAAACTCTTCTCTTTCCCTCACACAGCAATCTTCTTTACTTCATCAGCCCTTCACATGGGTTCAGATCTCTCACTCCCCAAAATCTGCCTGGAGAAATCTATTTGAAATCAGCAATCACATTCTCTTTTAAGCACTTCGCCAATCAACAATGCTTGGCTTTCCATCTTCACCAATTTTTATTCACAAATAGAAGCGTTTGTTTTTCAAAATGATGCTTCAAATTCCATTATGGAAAAGCCTCTAAAGAGGCGTTGAGGTTTCTTTATGTAAATATTTTTAAAATTATTTAAACCTCTTTGAAAAGTCTCACAAGGCACTTTTATACATCCTTTAATATTTATGTTTAATGAATGATGTAAACACTAGAAATGATACTTCATTAGCTGCTGTTAAGTATGTCTTTTATGCCTAATTTGGTCATTGAAAATAGGCTGCCCCACTTGCATTTAAAAATCCATTTTGTGTGATTGCATCAATTGGCAAAGTCAAGTGTTGGCAGACAAAAAAATTCAAATTTCTCTAAATTGAATAAAAATTTTCCCAAAGGTGTGTTATGACCCCCTCAAGTTCTCAGAAAAAGGATTTTTCTCCAGCCCTCATAAATTTTGAAATTTTAAACTTTTCGTAAACCAGCAACACACTTTCGGCCTTAACAACACAATTTTTTGACATTAAGTTCTCCCAAACCCTAAAAGATATAACTTTGATTCTTTTTTCACATTGGACATGGTACCTCTAAGAATGCCCCTGCAAAAGGATTTGACCCTAGCTCTTATGGATGTTTGGGAATAAATTTTACAAAACTGCCTACGGAGTGTCGAAACTGCAAATTGACGGAAGTTTGATTCTTGCAATTCTGTGCCAACTTCAAAGTTCTGTGATGCCTAGATATTCCAATGACCACCAAACCAAATCAAACCTGAAAATGTTTTTGGGTGATGCTGATTGCCAATCCACCCGGATGCTCCTGCATCAATTATCTATTCAAAGAACTTTGATGGCCTTCCCTGCTTGTTTCTCAATAAGAGCCTTGAAATCTCAAATGTGGTCGATGAATTTAGACTTCTACCAAAGGAAGTAGACCCAGGTATACCAAGAGAAGTCATCTATGAAGGTGAGGAAATATCTATCCTTAGTAAAAGATGGATGGGGAAAAGCCTAGATACATCATTGTGAACAATCTCCAAGATCGGTGTCGCTCTCCATGATTTGCCTTTGTCAAATCTCTCTTCAGAATGCTTCCCAAGGGCCCATCCCTCACAAAGACTCTTAGAGAATCTGACTCTAGGCAATCATGTAACCATATCATGTTGTCTAAGCTACTCAAGATAGCAATAGTTTAGATGGCCAAACCGCTCATGCCATAATTTGCTAACCCCATCTGAATGAGTAAGCAATGCGGTAGGAGAAACATTAGGGGAAAAATGTGAGAAGGTATATAACCTGGCTTGGTGATCTACCCTTCCCAATGATACTAAGTTGTTGTTGTGCAACTCTCTTATCTCAACTAAATCTGGTGTAAATTAAACTCTCATGCCCTTGCCTATGTGAGTTATCTGGTACACAAATAGGAGATTAACTGAAAGTGAAGGTACACTAAGAACATTAGTGAATGTCCCCCCCTTAATTTCAACAGACCCTCTCCCAACAACTACTGTTGGAGTGTCATCACCTAGGGTAATGGTGGACATGTTGTGGGGTTCTATGGAAGTAAACTCAACCTGTGAAGAACCCATATGGTCCAAGGCACCTAAGTCAATGATCCATGAAGATGCTGAAGAGACAAATACAACAACAGCCTGCCCTTAAATTTCTCTTTACCTTTTAACTTAGAAGTTTCTAGGGTGGATGATGATACTTTGAAGGATTTAGGTACACCTATGTTGTTCTTCTCTAAGAGATGAGTGAGGTGATCAACTTTTTTCTCCATACACTTGTGCTCATCATGCCTTGTCTTCTTATAGTAGGCACACTAAACTTTGTTCTTTTTAGGTTGCCCTTGTTTGGATGAATTTTCTATGTGACTTTTAGATGTCTTAGGTTTCTATTCTTTCTTTGTCTCTTGATCCTTCTGAGTTTTTTTTGCTTTCTTTTGTTTCTTGAATCTTGATGGTGTTTACGAATTCCATGTACTAGGTCTTGAGGTTTTGAGGACTTCACGGTGCCCATGTGGATTAACTTGTCTTGCTCTCTAGTTAGATCAGCAATGAAGTCATCTAGAGATGGGATTTTCGAAGCGGCTCCAAGAGCTCTCTTGGTGGAATAGAATGTAGACATGAATACAGAGTATTCAAGACCAAGTTAGGAGAGAATGGAGACAACTAGTTGGTCATCATTTTTATCAATACCACATTCTTTTAACTCCAACCTGATATATTTAAACTTGGTAAAAGAGTCTTCTAATGTGTTAAATTTGTTTGGACTCAAACTAATTAACTCATTCTCTAGTTCATGAGCTTTCATCTCATCTACCTTCCCAAAGAGATACTTAAGAGTGAGCCATACCTCATTGGTGGTTGACAAAGATTCTACATGAAAGAGTAATTCTAGAGAGATGATGAGACATAAACAACTAAAGGATTGGTCACACTTGTTAAACCATTTAACTTTAGTGTCATCATTAGATGGTTCCATTTTAGTGCCCATTGTAACCCTGTATAACCCTTTGTTTTTCAACATAAGCTAGATTTTGTATTTCCAATCATGATAATTAAATGGGGTTAATGGTGAAATAGCTTGATTAGTTCTAATCCATATTACAAGTTGAACTTGAAGAAATGCAGAAAGAGAAAGGAGAACCACATAACCTGAGACAAATCCTTGTTATTATTATATGACCCCCCTAATTTTGGCACTTTATAAGTAGTGCAAGGGAAAAATTGCTTATTACACAAGTTTAAATGCACTTTTAGTTTATTTTTCCAAAGATTTTTTGGACAAAATTAAACTTAACAAGGAGTAACACTTTGATTTTATTTTTTAAAGCTTTTTAAAATAGATTTAAATATAGCTTTTCTTTAAAAAAAACCAAAAAAAACACAAAACAAGGCAAATTTGTGAAAAAATCAATCAAAAAAGCATTTAAAAAGCCTTTATTTATTGTGGTATGGTTGATTTGACCAAGAAAAATACCTCTGTTTAAAAAAACTCTAGAAAAACCTAATGATTCTTGTTAGAAAGAATAAAGGATCAAATCAAACTACTAATCAAACATGTGAATCAAATAAACAAACAAATAAATAAATAAATTACCAGCATGCACAATAGTGGAGAAAAGAGATTTTGAAGAGGGAAAAACAAAGAAAAAACCCCCATAGATTATGAAGATGGCACAAAGCGATGAAATAAAATATTACAAAAAAAGAGGGAGGAGCTCCTCAAGAAATGAACTAGAAGAGACAATAAGAAATGAATAAATCAATGAAGAGGAGAAGGCACCTCATAAATAGAGGTGAGAGGGGAGTTGCAATCAACTCCCATATGCCACCTTTCATGTGGGTGTGTGCCATGTGTAAACCTCATAAGGAGGTAACTAAATAAATCAAATATTCCTTCAAGAGGAATATTGACATGAGTTATCCTCACACATGTGTGAGGATACTCACATTAAATAAAAAATGCTTTGTATTATAAAAATACAAGTATTTAATACAATAAAATAATTTAATGACCTTTACTAAAGTAAGGATTTAACTATCCTTAACCAAGTAAAGATTATCTTTTTAACAATTCTGCTAAGCTGGGTGAATTTGTTGATGTAGAAGGTCAAAAAAAGAGCTGAGCTAGGAGAATTTGATGGGTTTGGAGATCCTTGTTGCTAAGATGGGATGAAAGAGAGGCCCTGTGTGCCTTTGAAGGTAGGTTGTGGCCTTCTAAAGGCCTGCATTCCTGTTTGAAAATAGGTCACAGCGTTTGAAGGGCCTACATGCATAGTTTCAATAGGTCATGGGCTCTTTGAATGAGTGTGGGCCTATTAAAAATAGGTCATTACACAAACTTGTGCCCTAAACAAAAAAAATACATTTCTTCTTTGTGAGAAAATACTACCAACAGAAAAAAATGACATCTGTTGTAGGAAAAAGACTCTGCAATAGAGAAAACACTCCTCCAAAACATGTAAAAATAGGATGCAACACTTCAAAAAAACCTCTACACCAAAAATATGCCTTTGGAAAAAAAACAAGCTCTTCTATAATAGAAAAATGCCACTAAATGGTGAAAAATGCCTTCTGAATTGAACCAGTAATTAAAAATGAATGCTATGCTCAATAATTTGATAGAAGAATAGGTTTGAAACCTTACCATTCCCGCTTTGATACCATGTGGAAACCAAGAATTCTTGTAGAAGATTGCAAGCACTGACATGAGTCATGAGAGATGAACAATTGCACACTCAATACCATCAAATACATAAGCTGTTGACAACTGAGAGGGGAGGTGAATCAGTTATCCTAAACTTGCTTACAATTCAAACACTTAAATCCACTTTGTTATTCAATGGCATAGCAATTAATCATTCATGAAAGCATAAACCATAAACACCAGAGCAGATACACATCAACACATGAGACACCAAGATTTTGACGTGGAAAACCTGATCAAGGGAAAAACCACAGGGTGATTAACCCAAGGATTATTCTCTGTTAGAAGAATAAGAAAAATAGATGGCACATGCCAATTAAGGCTCACTGCCCGAGCACACTGCTCACAAGAGGCACACTGCCTACAAGAGACACACTGTCTACAAAGTAACAAGTATCACAAACCTGAACTGGAGATTAACATCTTTACCATTCCTAGATCAGTTCAATTTAAGCCCAAAAACTCCTGCTCTTCCTTTCACTCTTCTTCTTCGCTATGCCACACTCATCCGCTCACTTCACACTTTGGAATGACTTCACAATCCTTTATTTATATAAGGCATCAACTTAGGAACAATCATCTAAGTCGGAAAACATGTTTAGATCATCTGGAAGATGTGTAATACATCTGGTCGGCCTGTCTCAGGAAGAACACCAACAACTGGTGATCTTTACATCGAATCCAAACTCTAACTTCAATGCAGACTACCAATAAGAATTGTACACGATCCAAGGATCATCAAAATCTTTCCTGAGTCACTAAGAACATCCGCACTTTATCAACTTCCTGGAATTCTTCTCTTCTTCATCTGGAACTTCAAGAACATAGTCTGTCATCACTGTCACAGTGAAAAAGGTGCTTTCAGACCTCCAAACTATGAACAAATATAGTTTACACTTCACACGAACTTCTTCAACATTCCCTCCAATCCGCAGAATGAGATAATGCAATTCCGGAGCTCACCAAACCAAACTGTGACACTCTGTCACCACTGAACATCTGCCGGAACCGGTTCTACTAGAGCAATCATAACTTCTTTAGATCATTATGTGGACCTTTGAAAACTTGACTGGATCATGTCAAGACTCATATCTGCAAACCCTTTAAACTGCATCCTCTGATCTTCATCTTATCTTGGACTTTTACCTTACTGTCATCACTGTTCTTCATTGTTCCTGATTGAGACTAATTTCCTCAATATCCTCAGCACACAGCTCATCCAATCCTTCTCATTAATGCAATATGAGTATGTTGACATCAATGACAACACTGGTTATCCTCATACTTGCAACAATCTCCCCCTTTGTCATTGATGGCAACATATGATGTGAAAAACCATCAAGACAAGAACTTCTCCTTTCTGTCACAGCTCCCCCTATCAGCAGCAACTCTTCGCATGTCTTCTCTTTCTTTACTACTCCCCCTTTGATCATCAACCACTTGTTTTTCACATGTCTTCTCTCCCCATTTGACATCAATGGCAAAGGGCTCATACTTGTAACTTTAACACATCAGAATCATACCAGCTGCTCCTCCTAAGTAGCAGTTCCCCATCACCAATCCGGATCACAAGATATGACTGTGATATCCACCGGACTGATGCACATCAGTGCATCCTAGTTCATCATCGGAGGGGCAACAACCCCTAACTTCTCCCGGAGATACTCAAAAGATTCTTTGGGAAGAGGTTTAGTAAAGATATCTGTAATCTGATCCTTTGAGGGCACAAACTCCAATCTAACTTCATCCTTGTTCACTTGCTCTCTCAGAAAGTGAAACTTGATAGATATATGCTTAGTCTTAGAACGCAACACCGGATTCTTAGAAATATTTATTGCACTAGAATTATCACAGAAAATTGTGATAGGCTCCTCATACTCTACTTTAATATCTCTTATCATCTGCTTCATCCATAAAACTTGAGTGCAACTACCTGCTGCTGCAATGTATTCTGCTTCAGTTGTAGACAGAGATATTGCATCTTGTTTCTTGTTTAGCCAAGAAACCAATCTCTTTCCCAAAAAGAATGCTCCACCACTGGTACTCTTCCGGTCATCCACATCTCCTGCCCAATCTGCATCTGTGTATGCATGAAGAGAGAAATCATGATCTCTAAGATACCACAAACCATAATCCACTGTCCCTTTTAGATATCTAAAAATTCTCTTGATTTCCATGACATGAGATTCTCTGGGATCAGCTTGGAATCTAGCAACAAGACCAACAGCTTGCATAATATCTTCTCTAGTTTGAATGAGATACAATAATCCACCAATCATTGATCTGTACTTTGTCTGGTCTGCCTTAGGAGAGTCATCATCTTTGCTCAACTTGCATCCGGTTGCCTTGGGAGTATTCATTAGCTTTGAATCTTCCATCCCAAATTTTCTCAACAATTCTTTCACATATTTGGTCTGAGAAATGAAGATCCCTTTCTTTGTTTGAGTAATTTGCAAACCCAAGAAGAAATTTATTTCACCAAGCATAGACATCTCAAACTCACTTTTCATTTGATTTGCAAAAGTTTTACACATGCTATCTTTTCCTCCAAAGATGATATCATCAACAAATACTTCAACAATCAAGATGTTTTCATGATTAATTTTAAAATATAAGTTACTGTTAGCACTACCTTTGTTGAAACCAATCTGCACAAGATGCTTATCCAATCTTTCATACCAAGCTCTTGGGGCTTGCTTCAATCCATACAGTGCTTTCTTCAACTTGCAGACCATATCACCATGATCAAACAATTGAAATCCATCCGGTTGCTCAATGTATACTTCTTCTTCCAACCCACCATTTAGGAAGGCAGACTTGACATCCATCTGATATACCTTGAAGTCTTTGAAGGTAGCAAATGCAAGAAATAATCTGACTGCTTCAATTCTTGCCACCGGAGCAAAGGTTTCTTCAAAATCAATTCCTTCTATTTGAGAGTAGCCTTTGCAGACCAATCTAGCTTTGTTTCTAATTACTTCACCAGCTTCATTTAGTTTGTTCTGGAAGACCCATTTGGTTCCAATCACATTCTTGTTTCTAGGTCTAGGAACAAGATCCCAAGTGTGATTTTTCTCAATTTGCATCAACTCTTCCTCCATTGCTTTGGTCCAGTTTTCATCATTGCAGGCTTCATTTATTGTCTTAGGTTCAATCTTTGAAATCAGACAATATTCATCTAAATTTTGAACAATTGTCCTTCTAGTTTGCACACCTTTGCTTTTGTCACCTATGATCTGATCTTCAGAGTGGTTCAGTTTTACATACCTTGAAACTTTGGGAGTTTCTTGTGCTTCTATTTCTTGATCAGGCTCATTCAGACCTATCTCTTCTTTCTGATTTACTGGATCAATCTGAATCTGACTTTCAGAAGAGGATTGAGCTCCTTGAACCAGAGTACCATTCTGATCATCTTCGTCATATTCATAAAACCTTGAGGGCTTCTCAATTCCTTCATCAACCTTCACATTTCTACTCTCTATCATCTTTCTCAGTCTCTTATTGTAACATCGGTATGCTTTGCTTTGAGTGGAGTAACCCAAGAAAATTCCTTCATCACTTCTAGCATCAAACTTTCCTAGATCTTCATCTCTTTTAATGTAACATTTGCTACCAAATACTCTGAAATATCTCACAGTAGGAGTGATGCCAAACCAAAGTTCATAAGGAGTCTTACCGGTATTGCTTCTGATTTAAACTTGATTGAGAGTATAGACTGCAGTGCTGACAGCTTCTCTCCAAAACATTTGGGGAACATGTGCTTCCATCATCATTGTCCTGGATGCTTCCTAGATGGTTCGGTTCTTTCTCTCTACTACTCCATTCTGCTATGGCATCCTAGGAGTAGACAACTGTCTCTTTATACCATGGTTCTCACAAAAATCTATGAATTCACCAGATGTGAATTCACCATCTCTATCAGACCTCAGACATTTCAGTTTTAATCCGGTTTGATTCTCTACCATAGCCTTGAAGATTTTGAACTTCTCAAAAGCTTCCGATTTCTCTTTCAGAAAGGTAACCCACATCATCTAGGAATGTTCATCAATCAGTAACATGAAGTATCTATCACCTTGCATACTCTTGATTCTTGTCAGACCACATAGATCAGTATGAACTAATTCCAATAATTCGGTAGAGGACTGATCCTTGCTTTTGAATGAGACTCTACTCTGTTTACCTAGCTGACATTCTTTGCACAAACTATTTATAGGTTTTACCAATTTTGGAAGATCTCTTACAGCCTGAGTATTGCTTATCTTGATGATGTTATCAAAATTTACATGACACATCCTTCTATGCCATAACCAACTCTGATCTACTTGAACAAATAGACAACTTTTATTAGTACCAACTAGATGAAAGATATTACCTTTTGTTTGAGTACTGGATGCAATCTCAGTTCCAGAGCTTTCAAAGATCCTGCATTTTCCATTCTTGAACCGGAGATCATAACCTTTGTCCACCAACTGTCCAACACTGAGAAGATTGTGCTTCAATCCTTCAACATATAGTACATTACCGATTTTTTTCTTTCCATCAAAAGAAATAGTTCCCCTACCTCTAATTTTGCCAGCAGAATTATCACCAAACTTTACCATTCCTCCTTCATAACTTTCCAAATCTAAGAACTTGTTCTTGTCACCTATCATATGGTGAGAGCATCCACTGTCAATAACCCAATCATTCTTTTCTTCAACTTGGGCAGCCAAAGCTCTTTCTACAACCTTATGATTGATAGATTTAGAGGACATTGGATCTTCTTCCTTGATGGCAATAAACACCCATTCATTTCTGGATTTGTTTCCTATCTCTGATTCATCATCTGTTACTCCTTCATTATCATCTTCTTCATGAACATAATAACAATTCTTTTAGAACCTTTGTCTATTAGAATATGACCTTGTAAATTTGTCCGGACATCTTGAGGCAAAATGACCAATCTTATTGCAGTTGAAGCACTTAAAGGGTAATTTTCCTTAATACTTACCAGATCCTCTTGGCAGTCTCTTTGCAATGATGGCTTCAAGTTGAGTTGTTTCTACTTCTTCCACTTCCATGTCTTTTCTTGCTTGATCATACCATGACAGTTCCTTGAAGAGTTTTCTCCTAGATCAAATCTTTGTTTACCTTTCATAGAGGCACTGGCTTTGAATGCAGATTCAATCTTGGGGGGATCATCTCCAAACTTGGTCATTTCAAATGCAGCCAATTTGCCAGCCAATTGGTCTCTTGTGATCATTGTATGGGCTCTGAATTCATCAATGGCAGCAACCTTGATTTTGTAGGCATCAGGAAGTGATCTGAGAATTTTGCCAACAATCTCATTTTCATCCAAGACTCCACCAGTATTCCTAATTCCACACACCAGCTCATTTACTCTTGGGATAAAGGTAGTAATATTTTCATCATCTCTCATCTTCAGTCTTTCAAATTTCCCTTTTAGGCTCTTCAACCTTGCATACTTAACATACTGATCTCCTTCATGCAAAAGTTCCAATTTAGTCCAGATCTCATAGGCTGTTGGTAGGTCAATAACATTTGAGAGCTCTGAGTCAGTTAATGTGCTTAGAAGAGCCTTTCTGGTCTGCAGATTGTTTTTAGCATCTGTGAGTTCATTTAGGGTTGTCGGACCACCCTGTGGAGGAACATATGCTCTTGTGACCATGGACCAGTACGCTAATCCCATACACTATAGGTGACATTTCATGCAACCTTTCTAGAGTGTAAATTTGGTTCCATCAAACTTCAGACTATCCTTCTTGTAGGACGACATCCTGGATCTCGTCAAGTAGTTAAGCTCCTTTTCGAGGAACTTGGCTCTGATACCAATTGTTGATAACTAAGAAGGGGGGGTGAATCAATTATCCTAAACTTGCTTACAATTAAAACACTTAAATCCACTTTGTTATTCAATAGCATAGCAATTAATCATTCATGAAAGCATAAAGCATAAACACCAGAGCAGATACACATCAACACATGAGACACCAAGATTTTGACTTGGAAAACCCGGTCAAGGGAAAAACCACAGGGTGATTAACCCAAGGATTATTCTTTGTTAGAAGAATAAGAAAAATGGATGGCACATGCCAATTAGGGCTCACCGCCTGAGCACACTGCTCACAAGAGGCACACTACCTACAAGAGACACACTGTCTACAAAGTAACAAGTATCACAAACTTGAACTGGAGATTGACATCTTTACCATGCCTAGATCGGTTTCATTTAAGCCCAAAAACTCCTGCTCTATCTTTCTCTCTTCTTCTTTGCTATGCCACACTCATCCACTCACTTCACGCTTTAGAATGACTTCACAATCCTTTATTTATACAAGGCATTGACTTAGGAACAATCATCTAAGTCGGCAAACACTTTTAGATCATCCGAAAGACGTGTAATACATCCGGTCGGCCTGTCTCAGGAAGAACACCAACAACCGGTGATCTTTACATCGAATCCAAACTCTAACTTCAATGCGGATCACCAATAAGAATTGTACGTAATCCAAGGATCATCAAAATCTTTTCTGAGTCACCAAGAACATCCGCACTTTATCAGCTTCCTAGAATTCTTCTCTTCTTCATCCAGAACTTCAAGAACACAGTCTGTCATCACTGTCACAATGAAAAAGGTGCTTCTAGAACTCCAAACCATGAACAAATATAGTTTGCACTTCACGTAAACTTCTTCAACATTCCCTCCAATCCGCAGAATGAGATAATGCAATTCCGGAGCTCACCAGACCAAACTGTGACACTCTGTCACCACTGAACATCTGCTGGAACCAGTTCTACTAGAGCAATCATAACTTCTTTAGATCATTATGCGGACCTTTGAAAACTTGACTGGATCATGTCAAGACTCATATCTGCAAACCCTTTAAACCGCATCTTTTGATCCTCATCTTATCTTGGACTTTTACCTTACTATCATCACTGTTCTTCATTGTTCCTGATTGAGACTAATTTCCTCAATATCCTCAGCACACAGCTCATCCAATCCTTCTCATTAATGCAATATGAGTATGTTGACATCAATGACAACACTGGTTATCCTCATACTTGCAACAATCACCCCCTTTGTCATTGATGGCAACATATGATGTGAAAAACCATCAAGACAAGAACTTCTCCTTCCTGTCACAGCTCCCCCTATCAGCAGCAACTCTTCGCATGTCTTCTCTTTCTTTACTGCTCCCCCTTTGATCACCAACCACTTGTTTCTCACATGTCTTCTCTCCCCGTTTGACATCAATGGCAAAGGGCTCATACTTGCAACTTTAACACATCAGAATCATACCAGCTGCTCCTCCTGAGTAGCAGCTACCCATCACCAATTTGGATCACAAGATATGACTGTGATATCCACCAAACTGATACACATCAGTGCATCCTAGTTCATCACCGGAGGGGCAACAACCCCTAACTTCTCCCAGAGATACTCAAAAGATTCCTTGGGAAGAGGTTTAGTAAAGATATATGCAATCTGATCCTTTGAGGGCAAAAACTCCAATCTAACTTCATCGTTGTTCACTTGCTCTCTCAGAAAGTGAAACTTGAAAGATATATGTGTAGTCTTAGAATACAACACCAGATTCTTAGAAATATTTATTACACTGAAATTATCATAGAAAATTGTGATAGGCTCCTCATACTCTACTTTAATATCTCTTAGCATCTGCTTCATCCATAAAACTTGAGTGCAACTACCTAATGCTACAATGTATTCTGCTTCAGTTGTAAATAGAGATATTGCATCTTGTTTCTTGCTTAGCCAAGAAACTAATCTCTTTCCCAAAAAGAATGCTCCACCACTGGTACTCTTTCGGTCATCCACATCTCCTGCCCAATCTACATCTGAGTATGCATGAAGAGAGAAATCATGATCTCTAAGATACCACAAACCATACTCCACTGTCCCTTTTAGATATCTAAAAATTCTCTTGATTGCCATGACATGAGATTCTCTAGGATTAGCTTGGAATCTAGCAACAAGACCAACAGCTTGCATAATATCTTCTCTAGTTTGAGTGAGATACAACAATCCACCAATCCCGGATGGTTCAGTTCTTTCTCTCTACTACTCCATTCTACTGTGGATTCCTAGGAGCAGACAACTATCTCTTTATACCATGCTTCTCACAAAAATCTATGAATTCACCAGATGTGAATTCACCACCTCTATCAAACCTCAAACATTTCAGTTTTAATCCAATTTGATTCTCTACCATAGCCTTGAAGATTTTGAACTTCTCAAAAGCTTCTGATTTCTCTTTCAAAAAGGTAACCCACATCATCCGGGAATGTTCATCAATCAGTAACATGAAGTATCTATCACCTTGCATACTCTTGATTCTTATTGGACCACATAGATCAGTATGAACTAATTCCAATAATCCAGTAGAGGACTGATCCTTGCTTTTGAATGAGACTTTGCTGTATTTACCTAGCTAACATTCTTTGTACAAACTATTTATAGGTTTTACCAATTTTGGAAGATCTCTTACAGCCTGAGTATTGCTTATCTTGATGATGTTATCAAAATTTACATGACACATCCTTCTATGCCATAACCAACTCTGATCAAGTTGAACAAATAGAGGACTTTTATTAGTACCAACTAGATGAAAGATATTACCTTTTGTTTGAGTACCGGATGCAATCTCAGTTCCAGAGCTTTCAAAGATCTTGCATTTTCCATTCTTGAACCGGAGATCATAACCTTTGTCCACCAACTGTCCAACACTGAGAAGATTGTGCTTCAATCCTTCAACATACAGTACATTACCGGTTTTTTTTCTTTCCATCAAAAGAAATAGTTCCCCTACCTCTGATTCTGCCAGCAGAATTATCACCAAACTTTACCATTCCTCCTTCATACCTCTCCAAATCTAAGAACTTATTCTTGTCACCTGTCATATGGTGAGAGCATCCACTGTCAATAACCCAATCATTCTTTTCTTCAACTTGGGCAGCCAAAGCTCTTTCTACAACCTTATGATTGGCAGATTTAGAGGACATTGGATCTTCTTCCTTGATGGCAATAAACACCCATTCATTTTTGGATTTGTTTCCTATCTCTAATTCATCATCTATTACTCCTTCATTATCATCTTCTTCATGAACATAATAACAATTCTTTTGGAACCTTTGTCTATTACAATTTGACCTTGTAAATCTATCCAGACATCTTGAGGCAAAATGACCAATCTTATTGCAGTTGAAGCACTTAAGGGGTAATTTTCCTTCATACTTACCAGATCCTTTTGGCAGTCTCTTTGCAATGAGGGCTTCAAGTTGAGTTGTTTCTGCTTTGTCCACTTCAATGTCTTTTCTTGCTTGATCATACCATGACAGTTTCCTTGAAGAGTTTTCTCCCAGATCAAATCTTTGTTTACCTTTCACAGAGGCACTGGCTTTGAATGCAAATTCAGTCTTGGGGGAATCATCTCCAAACTTAGTCATTTTAAATGCAGCCAGTTTGCTAGCCAATTAGTCTCTTGTGACAGTTGTATGGGCTCTAAATTCATCAATGGCAGCAACCTTGATTTTGTAGGCATTAGGAAGTGATCTGAGAATTTTGCCAACAATCTCATTTTCATCCAAGACTCCACCAGTATTCCTAATTCCACACACCAGCTCATTTACTCTTGGCATAAAGGTAGTAATATTTTCATCATCTCTCATCTTCAGTCTTTCAAATTTCCCTTTTAGGCTCTTCAACCTTGCACACTTAACATACTGATCTCCTTCATGCAAAAGTTCCAATTTAGCCCAGATCTCATAGGCTATTGGTAGGTCAATAACATTTAAGAGCTCTAAGTCAATTAATGCGCTTAGAGGAGCCTTTCTAGTCCGCAGATTGTTTTCAGCATCTATGAGTTCATTCAGGGTTGTCGGACCACCCTGTGGAGGAACATATGCTCTTGTGACCATGGACCAGTACGCTATTCCCATACACTGTAGGTGACATTTCTTGCGACCTTTCTAGAGTGTAAAGTTGGTTCCATCAAACTTCAGACTATCCTTCTTGTAGGACAACATCCTGGATCTCCTCAAGCGGTTAAGCTCCTTCTAGAGGAACTTGGCTCTGATACCAATTGTTGATAACTGAGAGGGGGGGTGAATCAATTATCATAAACTTGCTTACAATTCAAACACTTAAATCCACTTTGTTTTTCAATGGCATAGCAATTAATCATTCATTAAAGCATACAGCATAAACACTGAAGCAGATACACATCAACACATGAGACACCAAGATTTTGACGTGGAAAACCCAGTCAAGGGAAAAACCACGGGGTGATTAACCCAAGGATTATTCTCTGTTAGAAGAATAAGAAAAATAGATGGCACATGCCAATTAGGGCTCACTGCCTAAGCACACTACTCACAAGAGGCACACTGCCTACAAGAGACACACTATCTACAAAGTAACAAGTATCACAAACTTCAACTAGAGATTGACATCTTTACCATGCCTTGATCAATTCCATTTAAGCCCAAAAACTCCTGCTCTGCCTTTCACTCTTCTTCTTTGCTTTGCCACACTCATCCGCTCACTTCACACTTTGGAATGACTTCACAATCCTTTATTTATACAAGGCATCGACTTAGGAACAATCATCTAAGTCAGCAAACACTTTTAGATCATCCGGAAGACGTGTAATACATCTGGTCAGCCTATCTCAGGAAGAACACCAACAACCGGTGATCTTTACATCAAATCCAAACTCTAACTTCAATGCGGACCACCAATAAGAATTGTACACGATCCAACTATCATCAAAAACTTTCCTGAGTCACCAAGAACATCCGCACTTTATCAGCTTCCTGGAATTCTTCTCTTCTTCATCTGAAACTTCAAGAACACAGTCTGTCATCACTGTCACAATGAAAAAGGTGCTTCCGGACCTCCAAACCATGAACAAATATGGTTTGCACTTCACACGGACTTCTTCAACATTCCCTCCAATCCGCAGAATGAGATAATGCAATTCCGAAGCTCACCGGACCAAACTGTGACACTCTGTCACCACTAAACATCTGCCAGAACCGGTTCTACTAGAGCAATCATAACTTCTTCAGATCATTATGCGAACCTCTGAAAACTTGACTGGGTCATGTCAAGACTCATATCTACAAACCCTTTAAACTGCATCCTCTAATCTTCATCTTATCTTGGACTTTTACCTTATTGTCATCATTGTTCTTCACTGTTCCTGATTGAGACTAATTTCCTCAATATCCTCAGCACACAGCTCATCCAATCCTTCTCATTAATGCAATATGAGTATGTTGACATCAATGACAACACTGGTTATCCTCATACTTGCAACATAAGCAATATGCAAAGCAAAATCAAATAATGTATTAGCTCACATGAACAAGTACATATAAGAATAAGTCTTCTAAGAATAGACATGCTAAAAATAAGAAAGTAAGCCTAAGAATAGTAGTGGCCCAAAGATAGGCATGCAACTACTTAACTTAGGATAAGCTAATTTAGACACTTGTTCTAAACATAGACGTGCTAATTAAAGCACAAAAACACCTAAATTTAGCATAGCTAAATATAGTCGACTAAGTGAGCTTACTAACACTAACATATAACTGCATCAAGCTGCCTCCTAACCCTCATAAAGGTCTATCTTAGGAGTTCAATTCTTAAGTTCTTAAATTTTTCCCTCCCTAAATTCCCAAACTATGGATCTCCCAGATTATTCGACATCCATGTCAATTTGTAGCTCTATCAAGTTGTTTGATGACCCTCACAAGGGTATATTCTTGAAATCTAAAAACTCTCAAGAACTATCTAGGGAACAATGTTGAGTTTCATCTACACTAAATCCCTTTCTATCTTTAAAAATAGGCTTCTTAATCTATGCATTCTTCATTGCTATCAACATTTGATAGAAAGAACCAAAATGAAAAACTATTGCTTCTCATGCAAAGTACCATCTCTAAGAGAGAAGCTAGCTCAAAATGTAAAAATCGTCCAACCTCTAGTGCATCTAGCCTCCTTTTTAAATCTATTACACTTTATCCACATAATATTGCATGTGAATATCTAGAGGCCTCATCAAGTGTAGCAAGGATGGCATCAAGAATACAAACAATTTTTGATACATGTATGGCCATAATTAATAGTAAAAAATTGATTGTTAGATTTGAAAGATAATGCAATATGACAATATATTTCTCCAAATATAAAATAGATTCTAGAATAGTATCCTTTTCCTTCATTTACAAAATAATCACCTATTTTTACTCAAATAATATTGATTAGATTTGAACTCAAAACTATAGATGTTTAAAGTGAATGCAATCATAACTTTGTTGCAAACTAAATGATTGTGTGAATTCTAGTACCTACATTCTAATGTCATGAATGCTCAATTGAAAGAAATTAAAATGAAACTCATCCTAAGATTTCACCATGCATCTTGTTTTTATAATAGCATCAAAATTAATATATCTCCTTAAGTGGTGAAGTAGGCTACAAATTACTAGTTTTCTCATAGAAAAATGGATAGCTAAATTCAAATCACTTCTTTTGAGAAAGTGAAAAGTTTAATAAGAACAAGTGATACTTACCTACCAATCCAAATGTATAAGAAAATTTAATAGCCTCAATTCACTTTATCTTATTTCACAATAACCTTGCAATGTAGTAAACAATCTTGGTGCAACTTCTTATTTATGCCTCCAACCTAGGAAGTAATCTTAAGGATAAAAATAGGTTGTATCTTTTCTCAATAAAGAAACAAAAAAATGAATGGAAAATTCCCATTAATAATATATTTCCAATGTCCATGATTATGCTTTCCTCTTAGCATTATCTTGTGGTGTTCTTTTCTACTTCCATTCAGTCCATATCTAGAGAACAAAACAATATCACTCCTTGAATTTTCTATCTTTTCTCACACTCAAATTGCACTTTAGATCAATAACCAATCTGATACTATGTTGAAAAGTGTAGGTAGAAATATTGTCAAAACTAAATCATAATTCTCCTAGAAATCATGAAAATATATTAATATTAATCATGTTCATTTAGAGTTCTTTACAATGTACTATACAAATGCTTATAAAGCATTGTCTTCCCTTACAACATCTCCAAACTAGCCTATGAGAAACTAACACATAACTCACTAAACATTATAATGATTACCACATAACTAACTAAACATTTTAATTACTAACACTAAGTCACTAAGGTGACTTTATTACAAAATAGAAACCTTATTTTCAAACGTAGAACTAACTAAATATTTTAATATATAAAGTGATTTTATTACAAAATATAAACCTTATTTGCTAACACTTTTAAGACTCTAAAAGTTGCACATCATTGTTGTTAACTACTAACAGGCCCAAATAACCCTCTAAAACAGACCATTGAGAGGAACCTCCTACAACAATATAATGAAAAATGCACGAAATAACAATCATAACAGAAACACAAAAGGAATTTATCGATCGCAGGCCACTTCAAGGGGGCAACCTCCTTTGAGCAAGCTCAATACAATAAATTCGTGGATGCCTTCATTGGCCTCAACACATACTTATATACTAAGTCTAATCTAAACAACTATTACTTCCCATGAATGTGGGATGATACAATATACTCACGGGATGACTTACAAAGTATATGCGTCCAACAACAATATACTAACAAAGTAAAGAGAAGGGTTAAACACGAGTTCCTAACATCTCCTCCCTCTTAGAAAACCTTTGTCCTCAAATCTTAAGATGTGGAAATTGTCGCTGAATCTGAAAGAGTGGTTCCCAGGTAGCATCCTCTGGTTGCATTCCATGCCACTAAATTAATTTACCTCTATGATGGTTTGACAGTGAAGCTAACGAGTGTGCTTGTCTATGATTGCCTTTAGCTCCAAAATGATGGATCCTTCGTTATCTAGTTCTGGTAAAACTGTTTGTGCTCTAATGTTGGTGCCAAGAACTTTCTTTAGACAAGAGACATGAAAAACTAGATGAATGCAGGAAGAAGGAGGAAGCTCCAATTTATAAGCAACTGACCCAATCTTCTAAAGAACCTTATTTGGCCCATAGAACTTTGGAGCTAGCTTATGACACCCTTTGAGTTTTAGGGATGATTTCTTGTATGGCTGTAGACGAAGAAAAACCATATCACCTACTTGAAAAGTGCACTCAGAATGGTGCTGATTGGCTTGTTGTTTCATTCGATTTCTTGCCATGTGAAGATTGTCCTACAAGATGCAAAGAATCTGATCTTGGGTTTGGAGAACCATGTCAACTGCCTAAACTGGTTTACTGCTGGGGGTGTATGGAGGGAGCACTGGCAGTACTTGACCATAGACTACTTCATATGGAGTCATTTTAGATGCAGTGTGCTAGGAGGTATTGTACCATCATTTAGCGAGAGGGAGCCACTTTGCCCACTAACACTGTTGTTCTAAGGTGAAGCAATGAAGATAAGTTTCTAAACTTTTGTTGATAATTTTAGTCTAACCATCTATTTGTGGGTGATACCCCAAACTCATCTTCAGTTTGGTGTCAGTGTGTCGAAATAGTTCTGTCTAAAAATGACTAGTGAAAGTTGCATCATGATCTAAGACAATGGAAGAAGGGATGCTATGAAGATGGAAGATCTGATCCATGAAAATTTGTGCGACTGAGGAGGCAGTATAGGGATGGCTGGGGGCACAAAAATGACTATATTTGGAGAGGCGATCAACCACAACCAAGATCATTGTCTTCCCTCCAAATTTAGGGAGCCCCTCAATGAAATCCATAGAAATATATGTCCAAATCCGTGTAGGGATGGGCATGGGTTTGAGCAATCCAGGAAGGAGTGTCATTTCACCCTTGTTGCATTGGCAAGTATCACATTCAGCCACCATCTGTTTAATTGCCCTTTTCAAGAACCCAGAGTGCCATGCCGATGGAGAAGTGTGGAGTTCATAGAAGATAGCCTATTGAAGATCTGTGCTCTGAGGAAGCACCAGACTACCCTTGTATCTTAGAGAAGCACCATCCCAAGAGTAATGCAGTACAACAGAAGGGTTATTAGACAACTGTTGGATGATTTGACATAATGAAGAGTCGTTGAAATAGCCTTGCTGGACAGATTCCAACCAATTTGGAACATGAATAGAAATAGCTGAAAGAGAAGCTTAGTCATCAAATGTGCGAGAAAGAGCATCTGCCACAATATCATCCTTACCCTTCTTGTAAGTGATCTCATAGTCATAACCCATGAGTTTGCTAACCCATTTCTATTGTGTTGGGGAGGAGACCCATTGTTCCAAAAAATATTTCAGACTTTGGTGATCAGTCTTGATGTAGAAATGATTCCCTAGTAGGTATGGCCGCCACTTCTATACTGCATGCAAAATAGCCATCATTTCCTTCTCATATGTAGAGAGTACTAAATTCTTACCAAAAAGGGCTTTGTTGGTGAATGCAATGGGATGTTCATCTTGAAGGAGAACAACACCAAGTGAATTGCTACAAGCATCACTCTCAATAGTGAAGGTCTTGGAAAAATCTGGAATAGCTAGAATAGGTGTAGTACACATAGCTTGTTTCAGTTTTTTAAATGCACACTCAGCAGCATGTGTCCATGTAAAAGCATCCTTTTTCAACATAGCTGTTAATGGACCTACAACCTTCCCGTAATCCCTGACAAACTTGCGATAGTAGCTAGTTAGTCCCAAAAAACCATGGAGGCTCTTGAGTGTCTGAGGATGCGGCTAATTTTTCATGGCATCTATTTTTGCAAGATCCACTTGAACCCCTTGCGCTGAAACAATATGCCCGAGATACTCCACTTCTTCCTGGCCAAAAACACATTTAGACAATTTTGCATAGAGATGATGATTAGAGAGAAGTTGCAGTACGAGATCCAGATGTTGGAGATGCTCATCCCATGTTTTACTATAGATAAGGATATCATCAAAGAAGACTAGAATAAATTTCTACAGGTAGGGCCAGAATATTTTATTCATCAATGCCTGGAATGTTGAAGGAGTATTAGTGAGGCCAAAGGGCATGACCAAAAACTCATAGTGGCCATCATGTGTGTGGAAATCCATTTTAGGGATATCATCCTCATGAACCCAAATTTGGTGATACCCAAAATGAAGATCCAACTTGGAGAAATAATGAGCACCATGAAGCTCATCAACAATAGGAATCAGAAACTTATCCTTGATTGTGATGTGATTAAGTGCTCGAAAGTCAATGCAGACGCACCATGACCCATCTTTTTTCTGGACAAGAAGAACAGGTGAAGAAAAGGAACTGGTACTAGGGCGAATAATACCTTTCTTCAGTAAGTCTCAAACAAGCATCTCAATCTCTATCTTTTGGTGAAATGGTTAGCGGTAGGGCCTAATGTTGGGAGGAACACTTCCAGGAAGGAGCTGAATACGGTGGTCCTCTAGTTGTGAAGGTGGCAATCCCACTAGTTCGGTAAAGACACATGCATACCTATCCAAAATTTGTTATAGATCTGAAGGAGTAGTGGATACCACTGATGGTTGCATCTGAACGGAATGGAGATGAGCGATGACACCATGTGAATTGTTCTTAAGAAGCTTTTCCATGCGATGTGAACTTATGATATTGAGAGACCCTGGTTGTAAGCCCTTGAATGTGTGTTTTTCCCATTGTCTGAAAACTGCATCCAAAGTTTAGCAAAACCCCATAAGATGGATCCAAGTGTGCGTAACCATTGAGCACCCAAGACCACATCACATCCTTCTAAGGGCAAGGTAAACATGTCAAAGCGTAGGTTATAATCTCCAATAGAGATATGCACATTGCGACACTTCCTTTTGCAAGGTAATGTGCCCCATTAACAATCATGACTTCAAAGATGGAGCAAGGATGGACAAAACAATCAGCCTGTTTGGCGATCTGAGGGTCAATGAAGTTATGAGTGCTACCAGAATCAATGAGTATTGTAAGAGGGAGCTTCTTGAAGTAACCCTTGACCCACATGGTTTGTGGGGTGGTGACTCTTGCTAAAGCATGGAGAGAAATCTCTGGGTGGTCTTCCTGAGAAGTAGGGTCAACAAGCGGCAGCTAAGTTTTGACTTGATCATCTACTATATCCTGAGCATCTTCATAAACTTTAGTTGCAAGTGGAGAATCCACATCCAAGAGATAGTGCTTTTGCTCAACACATCTATGTCCTGAGTGAATTTCTCATCACAATTATAACAAAGCCCTTTTTCTCTACATGCCCGCATCTCTGCTTCGGACAAATGCTTGATAGGAGTTGTTCTAGGAGCTGGCGTGACTGGAGGCCTTTGGGAAACCATATTTCTAAATGGAACAAAATTAGATTTGGAGCACTGTTGAGCTGTGATCTTGTCCTCTGCCAACTTAGCCAACCCTAGAGCTTCCATCATTGTGTTGGGACGAACATTTTAACCTCAGATCAGATTGCATCCTTCAGACCACTGGCAAAACAAATCCTTAAGAAGTCATTAGACAATCCCTCTATGTGATTGGTCAGTTTTTTAAATTCTGTCTGATATTCTCTCACAGTGCCTATTTGGCAAAGTTTAGTGAGTGCTCATGTGAAGTCATCAAAAGCACTAGAGCCAAATCATTGCAAAATGAGTTTGCAAAAATCTATCCATTTGGGCTCTTCATGAGCCTTGATGTACCAACGGAACCATTGAAGGGCTTCATGTTCCAAATGAAAGGATGCAAGTGGGACTTTTTTGACATCAAAAGTATTATGCAAACTGAAATATTATTCTACCCGGTATATCCATCCAGTCAGATCATCACCATTGAAGCGAGGAAACTTAAGCTTCAGCCCATGAAATTGCTGGAAGAAAAGAACCCAGTGTCTATAAAAGACTCTGGTTGCCATCTATTGTTCATGGATGAATGCTGAAGATTGAGGCCGAGAACTTTTTCATCCAGATCTTGGAGTTTGGTCTTGAGGGCTGCAAGTTCATCCTCCATGTTTTTTGCTCCTATGCAGGTGACAAGCATAGCCAAGAGAAATTTTTTATTGGGGGGGAATGGGTAGAAAAATGAAAACGGAAACTTTTTTAGTAAAGGAAAATTTTGATTTGGGAAAAACTCTAATGGGTAATTGGGGTTTGACTAGGTTTTGGACACTTTCTGAAGGACAGGGAAGCAGAAAATGGGGATTTCAGAAGCGGGGTGAAAGAATGGAAAAATTTATCCAAGAGGGACAAAGGAGCAAAAATAAGAAATGAACACTGTGGTAAAATTTGAAGGCTATTGGGTGAGAATTAAAGAAGTTATGGTAAACCCTAAAAATAGACAAATGTGGGATTTCTAGCTTCGATAAGTGGAATTTGGGACAGGGTCATCAAGGAAGGAAATATGCAGAATGAAATTTCAAGGGTTCCAGTGAATTTTGAGAGAAAATGGCACTAAAGCAAGGAAGACATGGCAAAAAAATAGAATTTTTTTTTTGAAAATGATCTACAAATGACTCTGGATGGATTCAATCTGTGATTTGTCAGCTGTCAATAGATATGGGCCCCAAGTATGTTCGACTGTCTAAAGGTTCAGGGGAGTCAATGTTTAACGGCTTGTGTATTCGGGTAGTACCCCTCACTCCACGTCTCAGGTAAAACTGATAACCACTTTGCCACAAATGACAGCTCTTGGTTTACCTCACGGATGGGAACTAGTCAATCAAGTAGGGGTCATTGCCCTTTTTGTTGGCAGGTACTCTCAATGGGCTAGCTACTTCGAGGTTCTTGTGGTACTCCTCACAATGAGTTTTAAGGCTATGCCCAAGCACTTCCCATAGTTAAGCAGATAGGGTTATTCCCTGATCTGAACCTGTAATTGAAATGAACAATATAGATGCAAAAAAAAGAAAGAACTACAGCAATAATCACAGTGCCTGGAGGCCACTATAGAAAAAATTTGGCAGAAATTCCACCCAGCGAGCCCAAGAAAGCGTTATGATACCAGATGAGAAGAACCTCCTGCAACAATATAATGAAAAATGCACGAAATAACAGAAATAGCAGAAACACAGAAAGGATTTATTGATTGCAGGCCACTTCGAGGGGGCAACCTCCTTTGAGCAAGATCAATACAATAAATTCGTGGATGCCTTCATTGGCCTTAACACGTACTTATATACTAAGTCTAATCTAAACAACTATTACTTCCCATGAATGTGGGATAATACAATATACTCACGAGACGACTTACAAAGCATATGCGTCCAACAAAATATACTAACAAAGTAAAGAGAAGGGTTAAACACGAGTTCCTAACAACCATTCATCTATGCATTCCCCAAGTTAATATTTGCAAACAAAGTAGAGCATGTTCTTTATTAACTCCCACATTAAATTAATTAAATATCCCAACACCACATAGGTTGTTCCTTATACACTATCTTGGCTCCTAATCCCACATCATACCTATTCCCCTTACCCACTGCATAAGCAAATGGACCAAAAATTACCATCTAATATATGGTGAGCACCCATGTTCTAGCACTCTTTCCCTACATGAGACGACGACTCTTCTTCATGCCCTCCAACCCATAATATTCCTCCTTCATAACATTCACCATAGTTGCCACCTACAACACTATTCCTACATACACGACAATGCACCCCAACACCACGAAAACAACCATCACCTCAACATAAAATGATATCATATAAAATTTATGGAGTACTAAAAACATTTCACAAATTCAAACTTGAAACGTCCCTTGTTATCAAGGGAAAAACATATTTATACTCCATAAGAAGTTGTAAATATGCATAATATTGATGATATATTTGAAAGTTCGAAACCTCCCTTCTTATCATGGGAAAAATATATTTATGCTCTATATAGGTTGTAGATAGGAATAATATTGAGTAGATTTGAACCAAAAACTATACATGTTGAAAGAGAACGTAATCACCAACCTTGTTGCAAACTCAATGATGGTGTGAGGTCCACCACTTACATTCTAATGTCATGAACGCTCAATAGAAAGAGATTAAAATGAAGCTTGTCTAAAGATTTCACCACGCATCTTGTTGTTATAATAGCATCAAAATAAATATATCTCCTCAATTGGTCAACTAGGCTATAAATTACTAGCGTTCTCATAGAAAAAATGGATCGCTGAATTCAATTCACATCTTTTGAGAAAGTGAAAAGTTTAATAAGAACAAGTGGATACTTATCTGTGAGTCCATATATATAAGTAAAGTTAATAGCGTTAATTTTCTTTAGCTCATTTCATGATAGCCTTGTAGTGTAGTAAACAATCTTGGTGCAGCGTCTCCTTTATGCCACCAACCTAGGAAGTAGTCTTAAGGACAAAAGTAGGCAGCATCTTTGCTCAATAAATAAATAAAAAAAAAAAAAAGTGAAATCAAAAATTCCCATTAATGATATATATCTAGTGTCCATGATTTTGCTTTCCTCTTAACATTATGTTGTAGTGTTCTTCTCTACTTCCATTTAGCCCATATAGAGAGAACAAAACAATATCACTCCTTGAATTTTTCCATACTTTCTCACACTTATATTGTAGTTTAGATCAATAATTGATTTGATACCAAGTTGAAAAGTCCAGGCAAAAATATTGTTGAAACTAAATCATAACACTCATAGAAAACAACAAATATATTAAAATTATTAATGTTCATTCGGAGTTTTTTTACAATGTACTGTGCAAATGCTTATAAATCATTGCATTCCTTTACAACTTCCCCAAACTAACCTACGCTAAACTAAATCCCAACTACTACAGAATTTACTAAACATTATAATGATTAGTACAAAACTAATTAAACATTTTAATTACTAACAGTAAATCACTAAGGTGACTTTATTACCAAATGTAAACCTTATTTTCTAACAAAAAATAAATAAACATTTTAATTGCTAACACTGAATCACTAAAATGCCGTTAAGGGCGTGGTTCGATGGTTAAGTCGCTTGGTTGTAGTGGCGGCCACCAGAGTTCAACCCCCCGCTGGGCCAACGAGCTTGCAGGCTTTACACCATCGTTGGGCCAACGTTCCTTCTTGGGGATGAGGTCCCCCATATTGTGGCGTCACCGGTTCATCGCTCCGGGCAAAAAGCATTAGTGTGGAGCCGGAGGGCATGTCGCACCAACATCAACGGTCACGTTAAAAAGTTTACGAGACACATTTAAAAAATAAATAAATAAATACTAAATCACTAAAATGACTTGATTACAAAATATGAACCTTAATACTAAATCACTAAAATGACTTGATTACAAAATATGAACCTTATTTTCTTAACACTTTAAGGCTCTGAAATCTACACATCACTACTGTTGATAGCAAGGTAACCCTGCGAAACACACCATTCATCTACCGTTTCCCCGTGTTGAGATTTACAAACAAAGTAGAGCACGCTCTGCGTTCACTCCACATTAAAATAAATACACATCCCAACACCACACGGGCTGTTCCATACACTATCCTGGCTCCTAATCCCACAAAATGCATATTCTCCATATACACTGCATAAGCAAACAGACCAAAAGTTAGCATGTAAAATATGGTAAGCACCCACGCTGTAGCGCGCTTTCCCTGCAAGAGACGGCCGCTCTTCTTGATGCCCTCCAACCCATAATATTCCTTCTCCATAACACTCACCACAGTTGCCACCTGCCAAACTATTCCCACGCACCCTAACACCACGGAAACAACTATCGTCTCGACTTTAAACGGTATCGCATACGATTTATGGAACACTAAGAAACCCAATGACAGTAAGCATAGAACGAAAGCAAAAGCCACTGAAATCACGAAATTGATGATAAAATACCACAAGCAAGTTATCATCATATTTTTCCACACGGCGGGAACGAATCTCATAACCCCTGAGAAGGAGGGTTCCCTCTTGCCGTTGTAAACGCTGGCCACGGTATACGCCACTGCTGCTATGGACGGCATCAACGCCGCATAAAACAATACTGCGCACACTATTTGCAGCACTAAAATCTCTGTTATTTCCAGGATGGGCTGCCTATCATCTTCATCTAATACCTTGATGATAATCTTAAAGAGATGAAGGTCTGTCATGAAACTGTATGCCAGTATTATTAAAATATAAGGGAGAATCAACAACAGAGTGATTGTCCCCAACAATTTAGATCGAGAGCGAATGATTTTGAAGGCCTCTCCCACAATTCCAAAAGCTCCCATCAGCTGTAAGCTTTTGTCTTTCGTATCCATGGGCGATTGCAAATCCTTCTCTCCTCTTTTTCTTCTGCGAAGTTGCTCCGTTAACGACTTCGTCTCGCTAAAGTATGCAGGTCATTTATAGATATGTTCTTGATTCCGTGTCAAGCAAACTTGCTGTATATGTACTTTGAATATCATAACTTTCGGAACATATTTAGAAAAATATTAAATCAGAGTCATTGAATATTATCCACTCTATTTAAATATCATTCATTTCAACGGTCAAACAATCAATAGTGATTTTACACCTCATTCACAATAAAAAAATGGTAAATATTTGTCTTATTTTTATTAGCTAAAATTGTCCTTTGACTGTTGAAGTTAATCCATTTCAATGGTCAAATAAACAATAGCAATTTTACACCTCATTCACAACAAAAAGTGGTAAATATATTTATTCTATTTTTATTAACCAAATTGTAATCTTTGACTGTGAAGTCCATAAGAACAACTATAGATTCCAAAGAAATATTTTAAATAACAGACAGAGTGGTGCAGAAAAAAATAACCAGAAACTTCTTAAATTTGTCTAGTTAATGTGATTTTAAAAAAAAGTTGTCGTGAAAGCCCCAGAATTCGTGAATTAACATTCTCTTTGATTCTAGACGTTCATAGCAGGCGGAGTCAAAGTCACGATCGCATTCAAAGTCAGTATTCAAAGTCAGTATGTAAGTTAAAAGATTAAGTTTTAATATTAGTTGGAGGGTTGACCACGCATCAAAGTGGTAACATATCTGTAACCTTTGCTTTCCTCCAATTTGTATGTTGCAGGAATTATTCTCTTTACATCTATATAAAAGTAGCAAGGATTTCTCTCGCTTTAGAGGTGTTAACAATAAGGTAGACTATTGGCGATAATGTAAGAGTAATGACGAGAACTGTTCTTATTCTCTTCTTGTCTTCTTGTCTTTAAAGTAGACTATTGGCGATAATGTAAGAGTAATGACGAGAACTGTTCTTATCCTCCTCTTGTCTTTAAGGTAGACTATTGGCGATAATGTAAGAGTACTGACGAGAATTGTTCTTATCCTCCTCTTGTCTTTAAGGTAGACATTGGCGATAATGTAAGAGTAATGACGAGAATTGTTCTTATCCTCCTCTTGTCTTTAAGAAGTAATGACGAGAACTATTCTTATCCTCCTCTTGTATTTTAGCCCTTAAGGAAAATAAATTATTCTTATAAAAATAATTTAGGATACATTAATTAATTTATATTAATAAATAAATAATTTTAGAATAATGAGTTTGTTTGCTAGTTGAATGACACGTCAATTTGAGTGGAAGAGATTGTTTTTATTTGAAAGGGAGTCATTTCTCTCCAAGATTCTTATCACAAAGGTTTGGCATGCATAGATAACCTAAATGTGTCTACGTATAGTTCCATTCAAGATGCTTCTTCATCTACTCATCTAAGAGTTTAGTAAATCAATTATATGTGAAGAGATTCTCAATAATTTCTTGTTTGTTAGAGCTTAGAATACAAATGATAGAAAATAAATTCTACTCTAAAACTAATTTAGCCTACTTTATCAGACTAATAGAGAAAATCAAAAGGGGGAGAAGGACATGGAAAAAAGATTGGGAAAGGTGTTCTATATATGTATCATAGGTTTCTAAGAACTACCTATAATAATAGAATTTGCATATCCTACAACTTTATTACACTTTTGTGTTCATTTCACCCCTTGGCCCATGTATATGCATTTTGTATTGTTCTAACCCCTTTTGTCTAGCCTATGTCATCCCTAGCCATCCATATCCATTTTACCATTTTGTTGCTATGGCCTTATTTAGGGTTCGCATTTAATTTTTATCCCCATCGTATGTTCTAAACTCACATTTAATTTTCCATTGATTTAGCCCCCTCTACCCCCTTATCAAACCTTCAAATATTGTGCCTAGCCCCATACTATGTGTAAGGCACACATTTTTCCATCCTAAAACATGTCTTAACGAGAAAAAAATTAATGAAGGCACCAATGAAAAGATAGATTCCTTCAAGCTTGAGGTCCCCTAGGAAACTAAGTTATGACATTGCCCATAGTTTGCCACCTAATAGAGCAGCCTTGAAATTTTATCCTTCTATAATCAGCAAATACAAGGTAATTAATTTCTAGGTTTTCCCACCTACTAAGGTTTTATCTTTGAAATCCTAAAGCAAATTCTTTAAAACTGGCAACCTTTGCCTCATTTTAACATAGAAAAAGAGAAATTTTAAGTTGTTTGTAAGTTTTTTTTCTATTTCTCTTCATGGACAACACCCCAACACTAATTCAAAAATTTCAAGAGTGATAGCTTCATGATAAAATATCCAAAATTTTCTATTTGTCCATTGGAAATTGCTACAATAGAATCTCTAAGACTAGGTGGTTGATTTCCTAGGATTTCAACCAAGTGAGGAATTTTCATTTATTTATTTTTTCATGAAAATAGATTTATTTAAATTATCAATTTTCTATAGGGACCTCTTCTTACCTCCCCTCACACCCTTCCAATCCTTTACCATCTATTTCTATCACCACTTTGATCCATTTCTCTATCTTCACATCTCTCCATTACCTTTGTTCATACATTTTCTATAATGTTGAGCCATTTTCACTTGATTTTTCACAAACCTTTTATCAATCTACTTTGTGCTTCAAAATTATAGACCTTCAAACCCTCCTCTGCCACTATCCTTAGGCCATCATGAGGTCATTCAATCATTTAAGTGTTCTTTTCATTGACCTTTATGACTATGAGCCCCTTCACACTAACTTTTGAAGTTGCATGCTACTAGCATACCAAACCTCTATTAGAATGTTTAAGACTTAAAGGTGTTTTCTCCCATATGAGCCCTCTTCAACATCTTGGAATCCTTTTTAAGTGAACACAACCCTTGTTTCCAAAACCTTTCTCCCACTTCGGTTGTTTTGTTGTGTTTCCATGAACCTCTTACCATAATATTACATATTTTAATGGCTATGTTGTCATTTAGACTTATTTCATTACATAAAATAGTATTATAACTTGTTGTTTATTAGATTTTCAATATAAATCCATGATTCAAAACCCATAAGGGGACTAACTAAGGCAAACTCCCTCTTTAACCTTTATTTTTTGTATGGTCTTCATTCACAAAAGTTTGACTACAAGTTAGTTTTAGTAAGGTATATAGAGTTTTAAAAAATAGTTACAAAAACAAGCTATGCCTTAACTTACTACTTTAGCATCCATAAAAGTTGTAGAGCACTATCTAACATAGAAAAGGCTACCCCAAGTAGACAAGGCCACCTTGTTGGCTCCTAGAAGTAGACAAGGCAACTTACAAGATATCAATTGTTAATTTTAGGGCCTATTTTAGTAAATTTTCATCCTAGTTTGATACCAGAGGTCAACAACAACTCCATAAACCCATCCTTGCTCATAAATCAACAAATTATTAGGTAATGTTACTCTAATTTAACTATTTTATCTCATCTTAGGTCAATATCAATACTTCTAAGTTTTCAATTGGTTTCCATGTCTCCACTATAGATCAAGACCTAAAAACACTTGGGATGCTTCCACATGATGTTATCATTAATCCCTATCAATTTTAGACTATCAACATTCCATCTTCTAGGTGAAATTATTCCAACTCTTCAACATGCATATATTTTTTAATTCATGTTCATTAGGACCTCATATGTTTACTATCAATTTCATGGTTTCTATTGGTCACCTACATCTAAGCATTTTTTAGAAACTAGAACACATTGTTGATAAGGTTCTTGACAAGTTTTACTTTTGTAGCTGGGACAAGGTCGCTACACTAGACAATTTTGTCATGGTCGATATCAATACTCAACAACATTGTTAGGTAGGTCCTTTTGCATGTGATGACCTTCTCCTTTAGGTCCAATCACCTTCAAATTTCACAAGCAGTTGGAAAATAGAATATCATTCAATTTTCATGAAGGCCACTTCTTTGTACATGTGCATTTGATACCACTTTTCATTTCTTTCCACATTCAACACTTAGTCTTTTCTATTTTCTAAGCCCTATATGTCCACTTTGCATTGTTTGTTATGTTTTTAGTCCAATTGTCAATCCTGATTTATGTAGATGTTAATTAAGTTTAGACTAGTTGGAAACAACCTTAGATAATGTTAATTTGCATATTCTTTGCACATACAAATGTACTAATGGCCTTCACTTCAATATGCAAGATTTTTCAAGTTCTTTTTGGATGATGAGAATATGGAGTGGCCATATAAAATTGTACAAGTCAAATATCATAGTGTGTAACATTTTATAAAGGGGTCATACAAAGTTGGATTTAGAGTATTCCAACTCCAAAATAGTCATATAGAATTGGATCGAAAAAAGCCCTAGAATAGCTACACAAAATAGTTTTGGAATTCTGACTCTAGAATCACTATTTCAAATCGTTCCTAACTATTACAGTTCTAGCTCTAGAGTATCTTAGCTCTGAAATGGTTCTAGAATAGTTCTAGAGTATTCTAGCATTGGAGCCATTATTTCAAATCTAGATCCAAAGTTATCATTATAGAATATGAAATAGTTCCTAAGTTCCAACTCTAGAGTCACTATTTCAAAATAGCTCCTGAATATTTCAGCCTAGCTCCTCACAGTTGCAATGTAATCTCTTGATTATTTCAAATAACATTTGAACTCCAAATTAACATTTAATTGGAAACCCCCACTTCCAAAAAAACATGATTTATATAATACTGAAAATAGAAGATATTTTGAATTTTTTAAACTTTTTTTAAGATAAAAAAGAAAAAGGTAAAAATGGAGGCCCACCCAAAAGATAGGTGCCACTTATGATTTCCTTCCTAAAATTTGTGAAAATCTAAGCATGAAAAATGTGGCTCTAGAAAGGGTAAGAGTGGCCCACTTAAAAGTCGTGCCACTCGTAAGCTATCTAATTTATGAAGTCACTTTATTATTAGTCCTTGCCTATTCACTATGAAATATTTTTTTCTTCATTAGTGGTGCAGCCAGGAAAATTTGACGGATACAATAAAGTTTTTTTTTTTTTAATGGAATTTTTCTGCAAAGAAAATGAAAAGAACTAAATTTTTCATTGGTATACAAAACGAAGAAAAAATAATATCCAATGAAAAATAGGTAAGTAAAATATTGATTGTTTCCTAATGTTTTCAGCAATTTTTTAACAGTGAGGACATGTATTGTGTAGGTTATGCGTGGCATTTTGTAAAATAGTTCACGTGCCTTGTCTATGCTTCCACATTTTGCATACATGCTTACCAGGGCAGTTGCAGTCTAGAATCCCTTGAGTTTCTCAAGGATCTTAGGTGATGAAAGGCTGGTTTATACAACAGCAATGAGAATGGAAGCTTTGTTGGGGAAGATTTTGTCTCAAAGTTGTGGCTACTTGGTGGGTTTGGATTCATGAAGGTCGGTTCTAGATTTATCTTTTATATATGTAAACGTCTAGGCTTAAAAAATATGGCTACTTTTTTAATGGTGAAAATCAGGGAGTAAATGTTGTTATTCTGGAGTGGAAATGTGGATTTTTTTTAATTGAAGGGAATTATCTGGAGTTTTTTTAATGATGTCACTTTTAAGAGGTGAAAATTGCATAAGAAGTGTTGCAAATTTCAAGGCTGGTTTCATTTTTGGAAAGTTCAAGTTTCTACCAGAAAATTGGAATGTAGGTTTATATGGTTGAAAATGTTGGTTTATGTTGTGATTGTTTGCAAAATTTGAGCAGAGAATTTTTTAAAGTTTTTTCTTGGATTTGTTTTTTAATGTGAAAATGAAGCTCTTTTCAATGCTGACAAATGCAGCATTTGACGCTTCAGATAATTGATTATAAAGGCTTCTGATTGGAGGTTTTTAAGTTAGAAAAAGGTATGTGCTGGTGATATGGTAAATTTTAGGGAAATATAAATTTATGTTGTTTGTAATGTTTTTCATTTGGACTACAATGAGGATTTGTTTTTTTCAATGTGAAAATGCTGTTGTTTTCTCAACTTCTATAGAATCCCCAGATCATCCTCTGCAAGCACCTGCGTGTGAACTTATCATTTGTAGCTCTTACTAAATTAGAAAATTTTGCATCAAAATGGTGTTCGTATTAGTAAAGTTATTCGCTTTCTTTGTAATGCTGCTAAATTTCTATATGTATGTGATTATGGCCTCCACCGCTAGTTGGGCACTGAATAAGGCCATTGACCGTGACTTTGTTATTGGTAAAATCTAGTTTTTTTAAAATGCCAAGAACTTTTTTTATTTGGGTGAATTTTTAATTTTTTACATAATTATGTCAGTTTATAACAGATTCCAATCTTAAAATCTTCACATTGTGCATAACAAATCTTTAGAGATTGAATGAAAATATATGAGAAGCTGAAAAAAGACTGAAAAACCCGTTGCCTTTAAGAACCTCAAAATGCAATTCTATGAGCCTGGGACAAATAAACTTCAAACCCAGTTACACACTTTGCTATGACATCTTATTAGTTCTTCCATTGTCTACGGTTGATTCCTGAAAGACTAGTCTTTAGGGAGATTGTGTATGGTAGACAAAGCATCTGCGGACACCAATTTTGATGGTTTTTCATACTTGATGTCTATCATAAATGACTTTTGTGATGTCTCTTGATCCTTTTTCTTTGTAGACACTACACCAGAGTTAAGTCTAACTGCAATGCCTTGGAGTCATATACTCCTCTTTCGCATCCCCATATGCAAACAGCCTCCTATATCTCAAGTCCACTGCAACTTTTTTGAAGACTAGGACCAATCAATCAGTCATGTTATCAACTAGAATATAAAAATCACCAAGTGCTCTTTCTTTGCACAAATACCTAAATTAATTGAGCATTGTAAAACTTTCGCCATCAACTTCTATTAATTTTTTAATCTTGACACCTTCAACTATATGTCAGAAATGAAATGTTTGAACATGTGTGTCTATGGAACTACAATTATAGAACATATATATTATTTATGTTGCATATCACAAAAAAAGTGTACATGGAAATGGTTGATGATATCCATTATTCCTTTGAGTGTAGATCCTGAAATGGGACAAATCAATGTAGCTATTCATTGTTGGACTTGCATACTTGGAAATGACAAACCAAAGCATGAAATCACTAATGTAATATACCAAGTTAGACAGGATTCTGAGACATTTTTGGTCAGAGATGTTCAAGCTATTTACATATGTTTTTTATTACCATAGGTTGTGGTAGCTGAAAACAAGAAAGGAGTCAAGTGTCATTTTCACTCTCTTAATGACCTATAGACTTGGTTCAAAGGTACCTTGACCTCTCTTAAAACTAGATATGAGGTTGTAAGAGACACTCCAAGGCATTGGAATTAGCCTTAACTCTAGTGCAGTGTCTACAAAGCAAAAAGATCAAGAGACATCACAAAAGTCATTTATGATAGACATCAAGTATGACAAACCATAAAAATTGGTGTCCTCAGAAGCTTCGTCTACCATACACAATCTCCCTAAAGACTAGTCTTTCAGGAATCAATCATAGACAATGGCAGAACTAATAAGATGTCATAGAAAAGTGTGTAAGTGGGTCTGAATCCACATTAACCCTCATTGTTCTCTATGTTGCAAGTTTGGGAAGCCAATCTCTATCAATTTTTCTACTATAAACATGCTCTCTTAACACACAATACACATTATCCATCAATTAGTCTTGCTTGGAAAATCTATATCCTTGAGTAAAAGTCCCACATGCATACAAATTAATTTAGATGACCTTTGAGGTATCTAACTTTAATACAAAAATCTTACCTGGAATTTCTACACATTTGACATTTTTTGAGTTGTTGTATACTGAAAGTGATTTATGTATTCCACTGATATTTTCTTCTCTACCATACAGATCTGCTCCAAATTTTTGTTTCTAGATTTCTTTCAGTGTAATATTTTTATTGCAATATTTTTCTTTTCCCAATTTCCATAGATGAATCTATTGGCAGGCAAGGGGGTTTGATGGACGTCCAAAACTAATTGCTACAGCAATGTGGACACCATAAAAACAAACACACAAAAGGAGAGAGAGAATACACAAAACAACAATATATATTTATATTTTCCTCTTCAAAAATTACATTCAAAAGCTTGATACAAACTTCATTCAGAGTTACTGCTTTGTTTTCTGATATGCCCCTATAATTGGAGTTGTTGTTCATAACACCTCTGGAGATGACTGCAGGGACTCTATAGTTATTTGTGTATACCCTATGTTGTTGCACACAAAATTATGTTCACTACTGCAATATTCTTCTACTCTCTATTATTTTCTTCAAAAACAATCCTTCTGTTGCTGCAGGCTTCTTTCTCTCTGTCTTGCTCCTTTTCTAAAAACTAACCATTTCATTCTCCCTTTAAATGTCTATTTTGTTTTCACTCAAAAATGGTGCTCAAACATTTCAAAATTCAAAGTTACCTACCAAAAATAAATGTTGGCAGGGCAAACAGTTGTAGGGGTCAGGTTGAGGAGATCCCCAAAACTGATGCGGGGGGTTGGCTACATTTAATTGTTGACTACAGATTAATTAATATTCCAACACTCCCCCTTAATCTAAAGCCACCTGTCAATCAACAATTTTCTTTCTGGAAATGATCTTCAGAGTTAAACCTTTGCATTTGCCTTTCCGGAGTAGATCTCCGAAGGTGTTTATATCATTTTGGACCACCTCTGAAGCACCTTTCTGCATCTTTGGAGCACTCTGTGTGCATCTCTGGAGCTGACTTCCTGCATCTCTAGAGCTCTATTTCTACATCTTTGGAGCAACTCCAAAGCTAAACTAACTTTCCAGAGTTGAACCTCTGGAGCTCTATTGTAACTGTCTTTCTGGATCTGAACCTCCAAAGTTGTCTTCTTTCTGGGGTTACACACCTCTGGAGCTATCTATAATGCCAAGCCTATCTCTTAGGTATTCAAAGGAATCTTTTGGCGATGCGTTGGTAAATATGTCAGCGAGCTACTAGTCAGATCTACAATATTGAAGCTCAATCTCTCCTTGTTCTACCAACTCCCCTATGAAGTGATAACATATCTCAACGTGCTTGCTTCATTCGTGGAAGATTGGATTCTTTGTCAAATCTATTGATGAAACATTGACATAATGAATGGTTGTACTATCTTTTATGTTGCTCATTCAAGTCTGTAAGGATCCTCCTCAACTAAATAGCCTAACATGCTGCTACATTTGTTGCAATATACTCATCTTTTGCTGTGGAGAGAGAGACAATGGATAGCTTCTTGGATGTCCATGAAGTTGCTCCTGAACCCATGTGAAAAACATATCTTGATATGCTTTTCCTATCATCTACATTACCTGCTCAATCACTATCCATGAAACCAATCAACTTAAACTCATTGGATGCACCATATAATATGCTATAACCAGTTGTACCATTCACATATCTCGAGATCCTCTTTCTTGCTTGTCAATGTGTGGCCTTAGGTTTCTCCATGAACCTAAAAATCATGCTTACTACATACATCAAATTAGGCCTAGTAGTTGTCAAGTACATGATGCTTCCAACCATGCTCTTATAGAGGGTTGGGTTTACTTCCTTGTTGTTGTCCTCTTTACTTAGTTTTAGACCTATAGTTGTTTGTGTTGGGGCAAGTTTATTGTTCTCCATTTTAAATCTCTTAAAGATTTGTTTGGCATAGTTAGTTTGTAAAATAAATATGCCATGCACTGTTTGTTTGACCTCAATGCCAAGAAAATTCTTTAGCAGACATAAGTCTGTCATCTCAAACTCATTCTTCATTGCCTCTTTGAAATCAACAATGAAAATATCACTATTTCTTGTAAAAATCAGATCATCTACATACAAAACAACAATCAAAATATTACTTTGAGTTGCTTTGATGTAAAGAGTGAGGTCACTGTTGTTTTTGCTAAAGCCATTACTCACTAGATATGAGTCTATTCTACTGTACCATGCCCTAGGTTCTTGTTGCAGCCCATAAAGGGCTTTCTGGAGCCTATATACTTTGTCCTCTTGCCCTAGGACTTCATAGCCAGGTGGCTGCTCCACATATACTTCCTCTTTCAACACTCTATTCAAGAAGGCTGACTTATCACGTCTCAAATTTTGATACGATCTAGAATTACTTTATATGGAAATATTTCATGAATAATAATATGTGGTTAAATGAATAATTTGTCATTTTGAAAGATGAATGATTATTTTAAATATGGAATGAAATGAATGTTATATTCATGTTATTATTTTTTAATGCTTCGGCTATGTTTTGAATATTGGGTTACTAACCTATTAATGTGAAATTGAGTTTATCATGAGTTCCAGGTTGTCGAAGACAAGGGTATGGTTGAGGTAAAGGAGGTTAATAACTTGGCAGGGTTAAAATGGAGGGATATCTCACACACACTTCACAATAGAGTCATGTAGTTACATTTGATTGCATATTAAATGATCTTATATTTTAATTTAGTTTAATTGCATTATTTTATTTTATAGCTTAGTATTAATTGTGTTTAGTTAGATTATTTAGTTCATTGTTATTGATATTATGTGTGCATAAAAATAGATTAAAAGATTTACTTATTTATTTGATTTTATTTGAAGGATGAAAATATATATTTTCATTTGTTTTATAGAAAGTGTGATAATCATGCTAGCTTTTGTAAAACAAGTTTTTATTAGAACCAAAACAGAAAAGAAAAGAAACAAAAAGATAATAAAACGGTAGAGAATTTGAAAAGACAATTTTTTTTAGAAAAAGAAAAGCTCTAGAAAACGAAACACTTGAGGAAGAAGAAACAATAAAAGAAGAGTTTTAATTCATTTCTTGGGCACCAAAACTTCTATTTAACATCTTGCATTCTCAAAGAGGGGGAGCTCTTCATATCGAAAACTGCATTCAAAACAAAATGAAATTGTGAAAGCATTTTGGGCACAAAGAGGGAATAGTTCAGATCAAGAAGATTTGTAAATATCTGTAGGCATCAAGCATTCAATTGGAATAGGGAGTGAATTCCAGGTTCTTATTTAATCATTTGTGGTTGTTGTGTGTATGAATCTTTTTCTTATGTGCAAAAACCATTATCTTATGTCTGAAATTGTTATATAAAATGTAAACAACTGGTTGTAGCTTTATAAAAGAAATGTTTTGTTTTATAATATATATATACGAATTTCATTTCCTCTGCATATAGATATATATTGACTATAATTTTTATTGTCTAGAAATAGAATGGTTTATGACTGTATTCGATTATATCATTTGATAACTTAGTTTATATATATATATATATATATATATATATATATATATATATATATATATATATTGATTATGTTTATTAGAAAATGTATATGATAGAATAGAACTACAATGATGAGTGGAGTTTATTTTGTCAAATTTGAAATCAAATTTATTGTACTACAGAAAAATAAATATTCTTTCTATTTTATATTTGCACCGATGAAAATGACTTGCATGAACTTTTGAATTATTGAGCTCTTGATAAATGTTATTTTTACATTTCACTTGGAAAAACTAGCAATATATCAAATTCCTTGATTTATGAAAGAAATGTATTATGTTTAACTGGTAGATCATCACATAGATCAGGAAAAATTGAGATAAAATAAGGGAAAAATAGTAAACTTTCCAACAAGAAAACTAGTGAAATCAACTGAACAATGGAAATAATGTTTGAATTCTAAATATAGATATTTATGACTATAGAAAACCAAACATAGAAAACTGTGTTTTTGGTAAAGTACGAACTTTTGGGATAGGATGCTGAATGTGAGCTCCCAGAGATGATAGTTTTACTTTTTCTAAAACTATTATTTTATTTATTTGATTGGCCAAGCTACTGTACCATTAAAACAAATGAATTTGTTTAAAAGCCTAGAACTATATTAGTCTCTGCCACATCTTGTTTGCAAGAGTTTATGTCATTCTAGGATTAGGATGCATACAGAAAATAGGCATGCATCGAGTGATTCCCTCCTGCTTATATCATTCTAGGTTGCTAGGCTCCTTATGCAGGGTCGATATTTTCTTCAAGTTAGGAAGAAACCTGAGGAAGTCCAGTACTTCGTGGTTGGGTGGAAAAAGCACCTCAACCACTATCTTTGTCTTGGTTTGTGGATGATTGGAGGATCGAGGAAACCTAGTTCAGATATTATTATTGATATGGATATTTGCTTTATATATATATTTCTTTGTATGGCTACATTGCCAAGTTGCAACCGTAACATGATTCATGGATATCTTGATGACAGTCCTTCCTTGTGTAACATTGAAACAAATGTATTGTAACACCAAGTCAGGTGTATGTAAACTATTTTGTAATCCATTCTGGTCTAAGGATCATTTTTCTTATTCATGGATTCTTGCCATTTTATGTTATTATGGATATTTGGAAACCATTATTGGTTGACTATCTTACTTATGGAATATGCTTTTTATTCTGAGTACTATTTTTAGTTGGTAATTTTCATCACCTTACATGACTTCACATCCATTTGATACACCTTCCATTTGTGTTGGGCTGCTATTGCTATGACTGCCCTAACTATTTCCAGCCTCACAACTGGTGCATATGTCTCATCATAATCTCTTCCAGGTTGTTGTTTGTACCCTTTGACAACTAGCCTCGCCTTATGTCTTTCAATGTTACCTTCAGCAATAGACTTGGTCTTATAGACCCACTTTACTCCAATCACTTGTTTACCCTCGAGTAAATTAGTTAGCTGCCATGTGTCATTCCTCTTTATAGAATCCAACTCCTCATCCATGGCCTTACAATACTTTTCTTCTTTCACAACTTCCTCAAAGTGCATTGGATCACTACAAGAAAATAATGCAAAATCCAAATTCTTATCATCATCAGCATACCTTGTGTTGTCATAAATCTCCCTTACACTCCTTGTCATCTATGGCATCAATGATGTGAGTGTAGGGTTTGAATTTGCTCTGGAGCTACAGTACTGCTGACATCTAGAGTTATTGCTCTATTGAATTCTGGAGCTACAGATCTCCAGAGCTACTACTATGTTGTCCACCTCTAGAGCTGTTGTTCTTTTGTGCACCTCCAAAGCTACTACTCTCTAATGGTCTACGGTAGTTTCTCCCTAAGCTGCTACTCTCCAAGGCTCCTTCGGAGTTGCTATCCTCCAGAGCTTCTTCATATTCAAGGGGTATTGTGACTAAAATACCCATGGTGCTATCCACCATTCCATTCCATGCTTCATTCTCAATGAACTCAACATCCCTGCTGATCACAACCTTTTTGGTGATGGGATTATATAGCTTGTAGGCTTTTGACTCTTCACTATAGCCTATGAAGATACATTTTTCACCTCTATAATCAAATTTATGCCTCTTCTCTTTAGGCACGAATGTATATGCCACACAACCGAAGATTCTTAGGTGTTCAACACTTCATTTGTTGTTTCTCCACACCTCTTGTGGAATCCTATCATGAACAGCCTTTGTAGGACACCTATTTAATAGGTAAAGTGTTGTTGATACAACTTCACCCCAAAAATCATGTGATAGTTCTTTTGCTTTCAGGATACTTGCTGCCATCTCTTGAATGGTTCTATTTTTCCTTTTAGCCACTCCATTTTTCTGTGGAGTATACCTTGTTGTAAATTATTTTTCAATGCCTTCATTCCTGTAGAAATTTAGAAATTCTTTGGAGATGTACTCTCCCCCTCTATCTATTCTTAGGGATTTGATATAGTGGCCACTTTGCTTTTCAGCTGAGGCCTTAAACTACTTGAATTTCTCGAAGGCATCTGATTTGTTCTTCAAAAATTAAACAGATTTTTCTATTGTAATCATCTATGAATGTCATAAAATAACTATTTCCAGCCAAGGTGTGGGTTTTCATGGGACCACATAAATCTGAGTGCACCAACTCCAATGATGCTTTTACTCTCCTAGAATACCCTGATTGAAAGGGTTGTCTATGTTGCTTTCCTAATATGCAAGCTTCACATTTACCATCTAGCTCTATAATGGATGGTAATCCTCTAACCATGCCTTTCTTGGACAATAAACTCAAACCAGGAAAACTTAAATTCCCATACCTTAAATACCATAGTTTAGATGGGTCTTTGATGACTGTCCTGAAGGTTGGTTGTTGTTCCACTATTGTGAGTGCCAGAGATAGTGCTAGAAACTGTGCCAGAGATAGTACCAGAGATAGTGGTAGAGACTCAATATGCATCAGGTTAGAGGAAACATTATGTTCCTTGTCATATGCATTGCTATAATGACTTTCTTGCTACCTCCTTTGTCAAATATCATGCACTCTCCATTCTCCATCAAGATCTTATAACCGTTTTGGACCATTTGTCCAATGCTCAATAGGTTATGTTTTCTGCCAAGGGTGTAGTAAACATCCTGGATCTTCCTCCTCTCACCATTCTTGGTTTGGATGTTGACTGTACCTTTTCCCATGATGGGAACTTGCTCATTGTTTCCCATTTTGATTTCAATTTGTATACTGCTATCTATGGAGGCAAAGAAATTTTTGTTACCATTCATGTGGTTGCTACAAGCACTATCTAAATACCATACTTCATCACTACTCTGCTCAACAAGATTGCAAACAATAAATACATTTGACTATTTTTCATTTAAATCCATGTTCTCATTTGCTACATTAGCATTTTGGCCTCCATGATCACACTGTTTCTTCCTACACTCACTATCATAATGACCAACCTTATGATAGTAATAACATTGCACATTGATTTTTTCATACCTTTGATTAGAACTATTCTTCTTCTTGTCTTGGTAGGATGGATGTGAGTCTCTTGGCTCCTCTTGGCCATTTGGAACTCCTCTTTCTGAGTTGCTTCTTTCTCTACCTCTTTGACTGAGCTACCTCTGTTGTTTCTTCCACTTCCCCTACCTCTTGTATTTTTTTTAGCCTTGAATGCTAGCTCTAGGGAAGGAGCAGATCTATTCAACTATTGCTCATGGGTTTGTAGTGAACCCATCAACTCATATGTGGAATGCACAAGACAACTGAAACGGTGGTGAATTAGTTGTAACAAAACTTCAAACCATTACAAAAATTTAGATCCACATTAACCTTTAAGCAAGTTATGATGTTTAAGTATGAAAAGCAAATAACTGAAACTGAATCATAACAACACCACACACAAAAGAACACCATATTTTATGTGGAAAACCCTAAAAGGGAAAAACCACGATGAGAATTAGCTCACAATATAATGTAGTAGAAATATCAAATTACAAAGGCTTACTGCCAGAGGGCTCACTACCCAAAAGAGAGGATGCTCACTGCAAGTGGAATCACTATCCAAGTGGACTCACTGCCCACTGAAAAAGAAAGAAAGAAGAGAAGAATGGCTTACTGCCAGGCTTTGAACTTATATAGTTTCATCTAACTTATCCATGGAGCTTAGTTCCAATGAAGCTCAATATCCATCACAACACACACAACATCTTCATAGCATCACTAAAAATAGTAGACATCTTCTCACTGCATCTAGTAGCTAACGCATGGAAGCTCTCACTGACTTGATCAAATTCACATCACAAACATCATATCCCTCCTGCACACCTTCATCCATAACTCCTTGACACTTATTTATACAAGCACCAATCATGAAATCATTCTCCAAGGTCAGCAACACAACTTAACCCATTAAATTCAAATTAGGTCTAGACCTAAACATTCCCGTGGAGGAAGGGAACAAATGCAAACCACATCACACCTTAGAATGGACCTAAATCCACTCTTACACGCTTCATCATGCTTTCAGTTTCACCAAAGCATAACCACTAAATAGTGTAAGTTCAATCAAGTTTATCATCCTTGTGTTAGTTACACCATGAACTTTCAAATGCATGCTTCCTCATAATCACATGACGACATGCAGACCTGTTGATGATGATTGTTAGTCATAACAACATGCATAATAATTTGCACAACAAACCTTTATTATCTTGTAAAGTACAATCAACTTCGGATAAGTTGATGACTTCAAGTCTCCGTTGATCAGGTCATGATCGTCTAACGTTACTCAGAGGTTGATGTGATGTGTTGTTTTCCATTTCAAGGGGTCTTACATTTGTCTAGATGACCAATATTGTACTGTTTCCTATAAATTTACTCCACAGATAGGTTAACTCTACTCTATTTCCAAAGATAGCTAATATATTTGCAAGTTTGATCAATTCTTCTGATCATTGATCATCATGAGCTTGTTCTTTCTTCTACACTATATATTTATTCAAATCATGTGTCTATAAGTGGATATTTGCATGTATTCCATGGATATTTATATGAATTTGCATGATATTTGTCAATTTGACATGCTTTTCCTCTAAATATGCTCTTTCTTTTAAATTATCTACATGGTATCATCATATTTCATATTATTTGCTTTTGATTCTTTGTTATTTGCAATTGTGGTGATGATTTGTTATGAAATTGAAAGAAATTTAAAAGAATGCTTCTACTTTAGTGAATCTTTAGCCATTAAACCGCATACATATAAGATACATTCATGAAGAGAAGAAATCAAACCATAAGTCACCAGGATGTTCCACAGCTAGGTATGGATGATGCTAACTTCAAAAGGATTAGGAATGAAAACAACACATGCAAATTGAAAAGCATTCCAAGGGACGCAGCTGATTAGTGCATGTATCCAGAATTCAAACACAGATTACTCAAGATTTATGATGATTTGTAATCAAATATGCTTCTCTTTCATTCAGTATGCATAACATGTACATTTACAACAACTTTGAAATGAGTCCTGATATTTCAGCAATCAAATTTCAATTAAGCTTCAAATGTTCAAAATATTGCACCCCTGCACCTTTTATAGAATAAGGTGAGGAGGCAGTTACAAATGACCAAGGGTCAAGATTTGTCAATTAAGATCAACGGTTGATAATAATCCTTTGACTCAGTCAACTCTTCCTCATGGCATAGGTTGCCAGCTGGCAACCATCTGGATGACTCATCATCTATGAGTGCTTTATGTATATGTTCCCTTGATGATGCATCTTCATTCATTCTTCCAGTTCTTCCTCTTCATTTTCTTCTTCTTCATCATGGTCATCATCTTCATTGCTTTTAGTATCACTATCACCTTGACATACATCCTCCTGGATGTGGACCTTCATCACTGTTTGTCTGCACTATTTTATCCACCTCTCCTCCATCTTGGATTTTGGCTTTTGTGATGGCATGCTTGTTAGACTGGAACTTAGCTTTGAGCGCTTCCAGCTTACCTTTTCTATTGTTTAAAGTCTCATTATAAGTTTCTGTTGATGTGTTTTTATGCACATACAAACTCAAAATAAAATACCAAGTATTCTATCCTCTCTTGAACAAAGTCTCTCAAAGGCTAAACAATGTGATCCAATGAGACAACTCCAAGGTTCATGATATGTCAGGTCTTGACTTGCAATGGATAGACTCAGTAGTTGATGTGATTTGATGAAAACTCACAAAGGGACTTACACTGAATTGACTCCTTATTCCAATGAAATATGTTTTTCTCCTTGTGAAATGGAACTTCTTCTAACCAGCTACGAAAGAAAAGGCAAAAGGACAAGGGTTTAAAAGGCTAATCTAAGGACAATGAGATAATGAAATATGCCAAGATAGACAAACTCCTCATGAAACCAAACTTTGCTTCACCATGAGAACCAACAACTACACGAAGTCAGCGCAATCTTCTAAGGAAACTCAAGGATTTTTGTGTTGTAAAATTTCATCCAAACACCCACTGCTAGTGCAGCTTGAACAAGCATCCACAACTGAACTAAAACAAATGTGGTTCAAGCTAACTTTGCAAAATGACTTATCAACAACAAATCATAGAAAGTATGAACCATTAAGGAATTCATCAAATATCTCCACATAAAAACATTACATCAATGCACTTCTAATCTATTTCTAAGCTACTTGGAAATATCTATCCATCATATTTGAGAATTAAAAACCATGCTAACATTCCATCACCACACAAATCACCATGAGAACCAACAATGAGCTTGTATTGATTTTGGAAATGCATTTTTACAACAATTTCATGTCTCTTCAATGACTTCAAAAAGTCTCCTCTAATCTACCTCTACTCTAACAGCATCTACTCCTACTACTTGATTCTTGTTCTCCCTCTGATAATCTTCCTTCTTATAAATGAGAGAAATGGGTCCTTTTATAGACCTCAAAATTACATGAATGGCCAGGATTGATTGAGAATCAATGGCCAAGATTGAGACAACAAGGTAGTTTGTTACAAAAATTTACTATCTTTAGAATCATTGAATGCAAATGGATGATGTGGCAGACTATGATTGGATCAATGTTATGCATGTGCCACCTCAGCATCGAACAAACTAGTTTGATTTTCTTTGTGTTCATATTGGTCAGAATATTTTCCAAAATTTTGTCATCTTTTGGAGTAGTCTTCGAATCTTCAAATTTTCACCGTTCGAACTTAGCTGCTTCGAAATTGAAACTTGGGAAAATTTGTCAAATGTCTTGTTGTTGATCATGTAATTGTAACTTTGAATGTAATTCATGGATTGCTTGATGAACCTGCTCATTTCTCTTGTTCTTGTGCAAATGGTGATCTTGATGTAGGCATTCCTCCATGTGGCGATGATGTCTTCCTCCTTGAATGCCCCTGGATGACCTCCTTCAATGAACTTGATAATATTCCTCCATCTTTATGTTGACACCCACTATTCTCCTTGCTTGGAATAACCTCCTTGCTTTGCAGAATGAAACATCATAAATCATTCCCATGATAAAGTTTAACAAAATTATATCAATTTTATAATATCTCCACCTTTCCTCACAAGCTGAATGCTTCAACACTTAAACTAGATGATGAAAAAGCATATTTTAGACCTTTATGCATTAAGTGTATGCTGCAAGGTACAAGTAGAAGTGCACCTAAAAGTGTTCAAACGATGAATGTTTTGAATCGAAGCGGGCCTTTGCTTCAATATGCTAGGTGAGGTTTATGCAAGCCTTTCGTAAATATGCGTCATGGTGAGTTTATGGAAACTTAACGTATAAAGCCAAAATTAGAAGACAATCCCTTAAGATGCAACAAGGTGGATTCTACGTTGACTGTGCAAAAGACTTTATTAAAAACAAAATGCAAGATTTAGAAGTGCACCTTGAGTGGGCTCTTAGCATTTAATGCATGATGCTAATATTATCACACCTCTTCAAATATGCATTTTAGCGGGCCTTCAGCTATTCTATGCATAGAATTTGAGACTCATCTTTTGCAAACCAAATATTATCTTGCATTCGTACGGACTTTTCAAGTTGTCAAGTAGAGCATTCAATACACAAGGATGATGTGAACGTGCATGTAAGGAATGAGCGGACAAATTGAACTATCATGCATGATATAAAAACAAGAATTGTGAAAGGATCACGAAAGCACGCCTCGAGTGGGATATTTGAATACACCATGTATGATTTGGAACTATCAATGTGTTTGAAGAGGATTTCTTAAATAGTTGAGTAAAAGCTGTGAGATATGCATTACAAGGTAAAGCCAATGTGCATCGAGTAGACACCTTGGTGTTCTAAACATAGCATTAGTGATGTGAAACTGCACCTAAGGAATTCCAAGAAGACCATTTAGTGTGCCAGATATAATATAGCAGACTTATGTTGTGCAGATCAATTAAGAATAGGCACTCAGAGCAGAAACTTGGGACTGGCACGTATAAGATAAGTATGTATTGCAAGCCTCCATCAAATGTGCGCTTGGCAGTTTTTCTTATATGCAATGTATAACTTGAAACTTAATCATTTTGCAAGGTGATGATAAACACATACTCAAGCGGACAATTAAAACCATTATGAGAAAATGCAAATTGCAAAGTCCTCACAAATCTCTGCTTGGGTGGGCATTTTGAGTGCTCTTCGTATAATATCAAGTTTGCAGAGCCTTGTCGGTTGTGCACTTGGGTGGACACTTTAGGTAGGTTTGTATAAGCTAAAAGTTCACGATGCAAACATGTCCTAAATTTGCGTCGAAAAAGATGAGCGGACCTTTTATTAAATCATGTAACATTTGAAACCTTATACTTGCAAATATGCACCTTAGGAGATTTCTAGCGGAGATTTCATGACATTATGCATAATATTTAAAACTTGTGATTGCAAGCACCTCCTCAAGGTGTGCCTGAAGTGGACATTCTTGGGTCCCACGCATAATTCTTAAAACATATACTTAGTAAACTCCTTACGTATGTGCATTCACCGTCTTTACATATTTTAATGAACAAAACTTTGGTGTGCAATGTAAACTAAAGACCAATACTTACAAAATGACCACCCACATGTGACTAGGAGAAATTTTAGACCCTCGCGCATACATTGAGAAATATATAATTCCACTGCTAAGTGTTTGAACGGACCTCTCAACGCTCTACACATAATTTAAAAATTTATGTGTTACAAAGTAATCAACAATGGGCACCTAGAGCGGGCACTTTAGACTTGTTTTCTTATACTCTTTAAAAGTGTGTTTATAGCGAACTCATGGGACCCATGTACAAAGGCTTTGAAAATGCAAATTGCAAAGTTGAATCATGCTCTTGGGTGGTCCCTTTCAAAATGAAATATCAGGTATTTAAAAAAAAGACAGCACAGTCATTGCTTTGCTCTTATACATAACATTAAAATATTTAAATTGCCAACTTCTCTTCTAGGTACACTCAGCGGCAATTTCGGTTTTGCATGCATACATTTAAGTTTAGACAATTTCTAATTTCATTCGATCTAAATTCGCATTTCAAATTCTGGGGATGAGAATGTTGTTTTGACTTTTACTATTTGATCGACTTCCCAAGCATTCAATGGATCTTGGTACATCCTTCTACAATGCGCAAACTTCTTCATTCGGGCAAGAATTCCCGAGTGGGACCACTGCCAAAACAACACAACTCAAAGCCAAAAACTCAAAAACAAGGGTCCCCATCAGCGATGGGGCGATGGTGTAATTTGGTCACAACATGTAGCACCAATTTGAATAAATGTTCCTAAACATTTCAAAAATAAAGACCCAATCCAGACCTAGAAACTTCAAACAATTCCTTTAAAGTCATCAACCAGTTAGGAAATGCACTCGAAAGGGAAGAAGAATCATAAATTGGATCGAGACACTTCATAGTTAAGCATTTCCAGAACAGTGACTAAAATAAAATGTCAAGCTTTCCAAAGATAAACAAGAATCACAACTTCAAAATTCCTACGTACAGCCACACATTAGGCCAAATAAACATGCATACTTGATCAAAGAGTCAAAATCAATAGCTTAGCACAACCATTCATATCCCAAAGATCTAAGTGTGTGCAATTGAGTTCATTTCCATCCATCAACAACTAAGATCACCTTAATTCCTCTGCATTAAGCTACGTGATTAGTGCACACCTCATGAACTACCCGGACATGGCCCCACTACTAGCGAGCGTCTATAGCCCCGATGGGTTTGTCTCATAATTCCACTCGAGCAGAGCCCTACTACCGGTCAGGCGTCCATAGCTCTGGTAAAGATTACTCAATCATCCATCTAGCTAAGTTATAGTGTGTGATTTGTGATTTTATTTTCATTTCTTTTTATTTTCTTTTGATTTTCAACAAGCTTATATTTGGTAGAGTACAATGCAATACCGCTACGTGATAACTGTGCTAGCTGGGTGTGGACTTTCGATGGTGGCAAAGGTGGACCTTTAGATTTTTCACTTAATGCGAGATCACAAAGATTCACTTAGGTGCCTCTAGATTTTAAAAGCGTGAAAAGATATAAGATCTCAAAACAATTCAAGTTGTTCTAAACAGTTAATTTATCTTCCAAGAACAAACAACATGCTATTCAAACACTAATGATGGAGTCCACAATGAATCCATCCATCTGACGCAAGTTTCTCAAAGGAAAACTAAGATGTTAACAAATAGATTAAGATTTAGTATTTTAAACATGATAATCACAAGATGTCGGTGTCAAGACACAATATATGATTCCTTTCTGAGTCAAGTACAAATCTTAGCTAGTTGATAAAGTTAAAGAAAATCATCTTCAGATTCCAAAGAATTTCATGAAAATTTATCAAAGAAAGGAACTAACATTCGATAAGAATTAGGCTAAATGTGCTTAAAGGATAACAACACCCACTTCACTAAGAGAAACCCACGGAAGAAACCTAAAACAAAATAGCAACCTAAACTACATAAAGCAAACAAAGCAAAAGACTAACTAAACAGGGAAAAACCACTCTAAAGAAACAAAAAAGAAAACCTACTCTAAGCAACTATGTACAAAGAGCGAACAAGACTCAAAACACTGAAATATATATAAGACCTTGAATGGTTTCTCAAAATGAAAAGCAACAATAAGGCACATGTGATAGTTCAGATCTTGGCAAATTTGTCTTTGAATTCGGAGAAAAATTCTCTCACAACACAATCATTGAATTGAGAAAAAAGTTTACACAAAATTATAAGTTACAGAAATTCATTAGGACCATGATGAATCCATATGCAAGTTGTTTTTCCAAAATTTTTGTAATCAAATTCATACTCTTCAAATTCACAATTTGGAAATTCATGATCTTCAAATTCGTAATCTTCATCACTAGGAGCAAGGAAAGATACAACCTGGTGGTCTTCATCTTCAAGTATAAATTCTTGTTCATCACTTATCAACACATTAGGAGGTCGAAGTTGGTGATGAATCATCCCACTTGCATCCACAACATGCAAATCAATAGTGGGCATATCAAAATGAAAAGGTGAAAACAATGGAAATTTAGAAGCATGGAACATTTCACCTATAAGTTCATCGCGGATCTTCAATAATGGGCCTAGCACCAACTCAAATTGCTTCATGTTCTTGACCTCTATTTCTTCATCTTGTTCATCTTGGCATAGCTTTGACTGTACTTCATCTATGAGAGCATCAAGCGCCCCTTCGAATTGCACTTGATTTTCAAACTTGTGGATGACAGTTTGTAATATATCTTCATGATTACCATCTCTTTCAAGGACTCTTGAAACCTCTTGCAATTCACTCTTAATAATCTCTTCTAGAAACATGAATGAGTATGTAACAAGGAATTCTTCTTGCAACAAACTTGATTCACTTTCTTCTTTGATGGAGGAATTAATATCTTGTTCAACACTTATCTTTGTTTGAACATCTTCTATTACCTTTTCAACATTTTCAGCAGGAGGTTTGTTCTTACTAGGAAGAAGGTATGCAAATTGACTTTCCACTTGATTATCTAGTTCACTTGTGCTATCTTCACTGTTGAATAACATGGGAACATCTTCTCCTTTGGGTGGTGAATTGATTTCTTGAAGGCATTTGCTCCACAATGCATATAATCTCAATTGTACTTTGGATTCTTCTTCCAACCTTAATTCTTCCTTCACTTGATGAACAAATTCTTGATAAGATGAACACATGAGTTCTGAATGAGTGGTGTTGTGAATCCTACACCAACCACCTGGAATCAACATTTCTTCTGTGGGCAGGTCCTTCTCAATACTTATTCTCTTCTTGATCATTTCCTTAAAACTTATGAAGAACTCTCTTTCATCAAACAAGGCGTCGGGAACCACCTTTGTAGAAACAATCGGCTCATGTACCTATGAAAAAGAAATTTTTCCTTGCAATGCTAATTCCATCCTTGATAAAACGTTAGGCAATATAGCTCCTCGTGTCCATTGGTGTCGTGAATTCTGCATCCCTTCCTTGATGTAAAGTCATTCAAACTCTTAGGATAGAGTTGTGCATTCAAAGTCCACCAAAGCTCAAGAATATCATCTTGAGGATGATCATATTTCTGCCCACAACCATGAAACTGCTTCACATATGCTGAGAAATCCATCCTTGTTTTGGGTATTTTTCAATTTTTCACTTTTTTTTATTTTTTGAACTTTTATACTTTTTTTTTTTTGGATTTTTTGGCATAAAAGAGATCTAGCAAATCTCAAATTTAGCTTTGAAAGCTCACTTGGTTCTAATCCCACAATTCAGAGTTTGTTCGCGTGCTTGGAATGAAAGAAGCAATACAGTTCTTGTTCATGCCCTTTTATCCTGAATTGAGATGTATGAAATTCTTCGTTTTGGCCTCCTTGTTGAATTTTTTCGAGAAGTATGAGGAGAGGCATGCATAAAAGTGATGGATGATAAAACAATGAATGATAAAACACTAGAATATCTTTTGTATGCTTGGAACAAATGGAGCAATTTATTGTTTTTCACCCTCCTTCTAGTGCCAATTCTGTTGATGTGTTTTTATGCACATACAAACTCAGAATAAAATACCAACTATTCTATCCTCTCTTGAAAAAAGTCTCTCAAAGGCTAAACAATGTGATCCAATGAGACAATTCCAAGGTTCATGATATGTCAAGTCTTGACTTGCAATGGATAGACTCAGTAGTTGATGTGATTTGATGAAAACTCACAAAGGGACTTACACTGAATTGACTCCTTATTCCAATGAAATATGTTTTTCTCCTTGTGAAATGGAACTTCTTCTAACCAACTACAAAAGAAAAGGCAAAAGGACAAGGGTTTAGAAGGCTAATCTAAGGACAATGAGATAATGAAATATGCCAAGATAGACAAACTCCTCATGAAACCAAACTCCGCTTCGCCATGAGAACCAACAACTACACGAAGTCAATGCAATCTTCTAAGGAAACTCAAGGATTTTCATGTTGTAAACTTTCATCCAAACACCCACTACTGGCACAGATTGAAAAAGCATCCACAACTAAACTAAAACAAATGTGGTTCAGGCTAACTTTGCAAAATGACTTATCAGTGACAAATCATAAAAAGTATGAACCGTTAGGAATTCATCAAATATCTCCACATAAAAACATTACATCAATGCACTTCTAATCTATTTCTAAGCTACTTGGAAACATCTCTCCATCATATTCAAGAATTAGAAACCATGCTAACATTCCATCACCAGACAAATCACCATGAGAACCAACAATGAGCTTGTATTGATTTTGGAAATGTATTTTTACAACAATTTCATGTCTCTTCAATGACTTTGAAAAGGCTCCTCTAATCTACCTCTACTCTAACAGCATCTACTCCTACTGCTTGATTCCTGTTCTCCCTCTGATAATATTCCTTCTTACAAATGAGAGAAATGGGTCCTTTTATAGACCTCAAAATTACATGAATGTCCAGGATTGATTCAAGAATCAATGGCCAAGATTGAGACAACAAGGCAGTTTGTTACAAAAATTTACTATCTTTAGAATCATTGAATGCAGATGGATGATGTGGTAGACTGTGATTGGATCAATGTTATGCACGTGCCACCTCAGCATCGAACAGACTGGTTTGATTTTCTTTGTGTTCATATTGGTTGGAATATTTTCCCAAATTTTGTCATCTTTTAGAGTAGTCTTCGAATCTTCAAATTTTCACTTTTGGAACTTAGCTGCTTCGAAATCAAAACTTGGGAAAATTTGTTGAATGTCTTTTTGTTGATCATGTAATTGCACCTTTGAATGTAATTCATGGATTGCTTGATCAACCTGCTTAATTCTCTTGTTCTCGTGCAAATGGTAATCTTGATGTAGGCATTCCTCCATGTGGTGATGATGTCTTCCTCCTCGAATGCCCCTAGATGACCTCCTTCAATGAACTTGATAATATTCCTCCAGCTTTATGTTGACACCCACTGTTCTCCTTGCTTGGAATAACCTCCTTGCTCTGTAGAATGAAACATCATAAATCATTCCCATGATAAAGTTTAACAAAATTATATCAATTTTATAATATCTCCACCTTTCCTCACAAGTTGAATGCTTCAACACTTAAACTAGATGATGAAAAAGCATATTTTAGACCTTTATGCATTAAGTGTATACTGCAAGGTACAGGTAGAAGTGCACCTAAAAGTGTTCACACGATGAATGTTTTGAATCGAAGTGGGCCTTTGCTTCAATATGCTAGGCAAGGTTTATGCAAGCCTTTCATAAATATGCATCATGGTGAGTTTATGGAGACTTAACGTATAAAGCCAAAATTAGAAGACACTCCCTTAAGATGCAACAAGGCAGATTTTGCGTTGATTGTGCAGAAGAATTTATTAAAAACAAAATGCAAGATTTAGAAGTGTACCTTGAGTGGGCTCTTAGCATTTAATGCATGATACTAAATTTATCACACATGTTCAAATATGTGTTTTAGCGGGCCTTCAGTTGTTTTATGCATGGCATTTGAGACTCATCTTTTGTAAACTGAATATTATCTTGCATTCGCACAGACTTTTCAAGTCATCAAGTAGAGCGTTCAATACACAACGATGATGTGAATGTGCACGTAAGGAATGAGCAGACAAATTGAACTATCGTGCATGATATAAAAACAAGAATTGTGAAAGGACCATGAAAGCGTGCCTCGACTGGGATATTTGAACACACCATGTATGATTTGGAACTATCAATGCGTTTGAAGAGGATTTCTTAAACAGCTGAGTAAAAGTTGTGAGATATGCATTACAAGGTAAAGCCAATGTGCATCAGGCGGACACCTTGGTGTTCTAAACATAGCATTAGTGATGTGAAACTGTGCCTAAGGAATTCCAAGAAGACCATTTAGTGTGCCAGATATAATATAGAAGACTTACGTTATGCTGATCAATTAAGAATAGGCACTCAGAGCAAAAACTTGGGACTGGCACGTATGAGATAAATATGTATTGTAAGCCTCCATCAAATGTGCGCATGGTAGTTTTTCTTATATGCAATGTATAACTTGAAACTTAATCATTTTGCAAGGTGATGATAAACACGTACTTAAGCGGACAATTCAAACCATTATGAGAAAATGCAAATTACAAAGTCCTCGCAAATCTCTGCTTGGGTAGGCATTTTGAGTGCTCTCGTATAATATCAAGTTTGCAGAGCCTCATTGCATGTGCACTTGGGTGGATACTTTAGGTAGGTTTGTATAAACTAAAAGTTCATGATGCAAGCATGTCCTAAATTTGCGTCCAAAAGGATGAGCGGACCTTTTATTAAATCATGTAACATTTGAAACCTTATACTTGCAAATATGCGCCTTAGGAGATTTCTAGCGGAGATTTCATGACATTATGCATAATATTTAAAACTTGTGATTGCAAGCACCTCCTCAAGGTGCACCTGAAGCAAACATTCTTGGTTCCCACACATAATGCTTAAAACATATACTTAGCAAACTCCTTATGTATGTGCATTCACCGCCTTTACATATTTTAATGAACAAAACTTTGGTGTGCAATGCAAACTAAAGATCGATACTTACAAAATTACCACCCACATGTAACTAGGAGAAATTTTAGACCCTCGCACATACATTGAGAAATGTATATTTCCACTGCTAAGTGTTTGAATGGACCTCTCAACACTCTACACATAATTTAAAACTTTATGTATTATAAAGTAATCAACAATGGGCACCTAGAGTAGGCACTTTAGACTTGTTTTCTTATACTCTTCAAAAGTGTGTTTAGAGCGGACTCATGGGACCCATGTACAAAGGCTTTGAAAATGCAAATTGCGAAGTTGAATCATGCTCTTGGGTGGTCCCTTTCAAAATGAAATATCAAGTATTTAAAAAAAAGCCAGCGCAGTCATTGCTTTGCTCTTATACATAACATTAAAATATTTAAATTGCCAACTTCTCTTCTAGGTGCACTCAGCAACGATTTTAGTTTTGCATGCATACATTAAGTTTAGACAATTTCTAATTTCATTCGATCCAAATTCACATTTCAAATTCTGGAGATGAGAATGTTGTTTTGATTTTTACTATTTGATCGACCTCCCAAGCATTCAATGGATCTTGGTACATCCTTCCATAATTTGCAAACTTCTTCATTTGGACAAGAATTCTCGAGTGGGATCACTACCAAAACAACACTACTCAAAGCCAAAAACTCAAAAAGAAGGGTCCCCATCAGCGATGGGGCAATGGTGTGATTTGGTCACAACAGTTTCCACCCTGACTTTTATCCTCATGATCTTATTCCTTACTTCTTCCATCTGGTGGGTGAGGGGGTCATCTGCTACCGGCTGAAAATTATCATGCAGAGCTTTAATAGCAAAGTCTGCATCCTAATTTTCTATCTTTCCCTCTACTTTACCTTCTAAGGCTTCAAGGACCTCTGCTTCATAAGCCATCATGTTGTGCAGCTTTATACTTATATCCTTGAGCTTGCCACTGCATTTCTTCAAAATATCACATTCAAACCCGATATCTTCATACCATATATTTACCAGTAGGGTAGTCTTATTATTCAACACTTGATTATTTATCAAGACCTGAGGATCAATCCTCTTCATTTCACTTAAAGAAGTTAGGTCCTTTTCCAATTGGAATGACCGTTTCCCTGTTTCATTTTGCATCTTATCTAGCTTTCTTTGAAAACTACTTAAAGAATTCCACCTTTGTAGGCAGGTTCTCAAAACATCCTCAGCTCCAGTGAGGGCTGACAGCATCCATTTCTCTATGATCATTGCTTCATGCTTCATGAGGTCCAACTTGGTGACCTCCTCCTGGGATTTGACAGTCAATGGGAATGCTGGATCAACTGGTGTATTATCAGGGTTAATTAACCCTTTTATGTATGAACGCAGCAGGGCAATGTGCTTCTTATGCTTTTTATTTTTCTCTTTCTCCTTCTTTACCCTTTGGGTCAAAGAATCAATAATGTCCTTCCCCTCCTAACCTTCTTGTTCTTCATTAACAAAACCTAAATCAATAGTTGTGATTTGGAACTCCTCAAGGGTAATCTTTCCCTTTTCCTTCTTTACCGTGGGAAGTGCTACCTGTGCAGTCCTTCTACCTGTAGCAGGATCTCTCTTTATGGCTGATGTCAATCTATCATTCCTCTTTGGCTTCAACATTGTTTCTACAAACAAGGTGGAAACATCAAATTCTTGAATTTCAAATCCTTGTTCCGTACCTATTTCTCGCTCCAGCCATTGAGGCACATCCTCTCCAGATCCTTGATGTTCTTTGTCAACATCATGTCTGCCATGTTCTCCAGTATCTGCTTCTATTCTAGGTGGAGAAGGCGATTTCTTAGTTTCTTCCTCCCAGATTTCCTCATGAGGGGGATCTTGTTGCACTTCTTCTTGTTGAGGGGCTTCTTTCTCTAGAGGAGGATCCTGTGGAATGTCCACATGATGATCCTATGCCTGGTCTTGTACTCCCTCCTTTTGACTTTCATCTTCCTTATTGCTTTCCTCTTCCTGAGGTACACTGACATCTATGGATGTCTGTGTGTGTTGGCCTTGTGCATCACCCTGATCTCAGGTCACTTCTTGTTCTGCACCTGATGCACCAACATCCTGTGGCTTTTAAGGTCCTCATGACCTAATTTCTCTTTAGCTTCTATGGCATCCCTCGGATCTCTCTAAGTCTGAGTGGCAATAGCACCTGATATATCTTATAACCTCTGCTCTTTTGTTGAACCTCTACTATTCTTGGCTCTGCGGGTACCTCATGCTGTCGCTGACCCATATCAGGAGCAGTGCTTTCTTTTTCCACCTACCTGGCCACTTCAATTTTCTCTGCTTCATCAGGTGCACCTACTTTATCCTTAGGGCTCACATCAGCTCTATATGTTAAATCTATAACTGTAGGACTAGTCACCTGATCAACTAACTTATCAAACCACATCTGTTGGGCTGCCCTCTATGGGCTACTTTCTTTTACTTCTTCTATTTGTTTCACCTCCTCCAATACCGCCATTTGTGCTAATGGGGTCCCATGTGGAGTCATGCGGGTAATGGAGGTGAGAGTCTCCATTCTTTGAGAGGCCACATTCTGTACTACCTCGTCATCTAATAAGTCTACGGTTTCCTCCAAGGAGAAAGGAACACCCTAACCTACTTTGAGAGCTTCTTTTATTTGTTCATCTTCCCTCTAACTCTTGAACTGTATTATGGTGGGAAGAGGAACATCATGATGTAGCTCCTTCCTGAACACTTCACCACCAACTCCTCATAATACAATAGAGTTGGCCCTAATATCACCCCACATGGATGTTCTTTGCTTCTTGGGTGGTGACGTCAGTGGCTTCGCCCTCCTCTTTCTACTGACCATCATCGTGTCATCACCTGCAGGTTCCTTGTTTACCTACAATTCCTCAAATGGGTGTTCTCCTCCACTTCATGTTGTGAGGTCTGGCCCTCTTCCTGCACCTCAGTAGTTTCAACAGTTGCCCTCAAAATCATCTTTGTCTTTGGCTTTTCACCCAGAGGCTGTGCAGATGAGGCAGATACCTGGGTTGATGTTGATGCACCTGCAGCTGGTGTTGATGTAACCCTCTCAATTATCACCCCCTTAGGTTCATCTTCAGTTTTCTTACCTCTAGGGGGTCCTTTCCTCTATTTTTGTGCAGGCAACCTTTCTCCATTGGTTTTTATCTTCTCATTGAGGAAGTCATCATACTCCTCATCTGATATTTCTTGCCTTTTCCTTTTGGCATCCACTGTAAGGGCTACACCCCTTTTCTTCAGTCTATTTATCTCTTCATCCACCCAAGCTTGGGTTAACTATATCACCCCACCTGTAAACTGATCCAAACATATATCCTCTGGTTGTGTGAGATTAGGGGCTGATATGGTGTCATTGTATACCTTCTTGTCTTCATATTCATTAGACATAATTTTCCCATCATCCTTCCTCAGTTGTGCCGGCACTGGGATGCAATCAAATGTCTTTATCTGGTTCAAGGTAAGTCTTTGGTATTTTCTTCTCCTCACCTTTGCTTCATCCTCACAATCAGTCCAGAAATCCTCCAGATGCTTCTGATATATAGGTTTCCCTACTATTTTATACATCCTACCATAGGGGTCATAAGATCTAGCCAAGGGGAATGGCTGCAAATACATCAGTTCCAGACCTCCCATGACATGCTTTATGCTCTCTAAGTCTGAGCACATATACCAACCCATAGACACTGGAAATAGTACCAGAGGTATCTTCTTTTGTTCCTTGTATGCTTCAACTATGGTAGACACTTGTCTGAGGAACTCCATCAGGACAACCCCATCAATAGGGTATCTTGGTAGCATAAGGAGGTGTCCTACAAATCCTTCTACCCTTATGTATGAAAAGGTGGCAAACTGGATGAACTAGACACCATGTCTATATACAACTTCTTGAGCCTCCATGCTCAGTCTCTTGGTTCTATCTTCCTCCATGGTTCTGACTAGATGCATAGAGAATGCATCATTCACCAATTTGTAATCCAGGAGGTAATTTTTTCTGTGTAACTAAGGATAACGATCCCATATGTGGGCATCATTTGCATCCCCTCCAGCCTTACCCATTGTATTCAATGCATCAAATGTTCCTTTGTAAGTGCACGAGTACACCACATATGAGGTCATATAAAACATGCATGCCTAATCTCCCAAGTTCCTCATCCCTTAATCTAGTGCATCACTTATGATCTTGGCCCATAATGGCCTGTTATCTGCATATAGGACCATCTGGATGATTCCAAACATCTAATTCTCAAATTTTTTGGCATGAGGCCTACCTGTCATCCTTCTCAGCAAAGCAATCATGTATTGGTACTCATCATCAAAATCAAATTTAAATATGTGTACAGGTAATTTAGCTGAGGCAGTGTAGGTGCTACTCTTGGAGCTCCACTAATACATCCTCTTCCTTGCATTCTTCTTATTGTTGTTGTACTTTGTTCCAACTTTCGTAGATCTACACTAACCATCTTCTTTCCAACTGGCAAATTAAAAGTAGAGGTGATGCCCTTGATTGAAAAGTTGGCATATACTCTTCCATGCTTCTCTACCCGCCTAGTCTCAGGGTTATAATTCCTAGCCCACTCAACTACCAGTTCTGGGGTGTCCATGGTGTATGGAAAGCCGGTTGCATGCCACATTCCTGAAACATATATCGCATCTAGAAGGGTATTATCCTTATCATGATCTATTCTTGTTGACCATGCCACCAAGTCCATATCTCCTTGGTGAGTGTCACCAATGATGCCATACTTAAACTGTACCCCGTCGGACTGCACAAACATAGACTTAAGAAACTCTAAATTAGACCTGTTCCTTCTAAGATCTGCCATGGATTCCTACAACAAACATGATTCGTTTTACCTTAAAATGTCTACATACATTCTTATAACATTATGTACTTCTATAGCATCATGCATACTCTATCTACTATTCTTTACTTCATCATGATATGCATATCCATAGATTCAAACCATAAGAAAGAAACATACACCCTACCTAAACATGCAGAAAATGACAACAGGAGGGTTTTTAGTTACTTACCTGATAGTGCTTTCCTCCTAGGTTAGATGGGTGATTACAGAAGAGGGTTGCAACTGCTGAAGATCACCCATTCCGTTACGCTGAAAGATCTAGTCCTTTAATAGGTAGTTGTATGAGGGTTTGACTTCTCTACTCTGTAATTTCTCATTTTTTTGCAAGGTAAATGAAAATAACCTTCAAAAATTACCTTTAAATGCATCCGTATGGTGAATTAGGGTAAAACTAAGTTGGGATGGTTAAATCTGTTGATCCTCTGTAGAGAATTCATGGATGATGCCAAGTGTTTGATTTGTATTCACAATCGGCGGGAATCTATCTACCACATTTAATTGCATTTATTGTCAGGAAACAAGGGGGGTGATCTTCGAAAGATCAAGTGATATTCAAAATATGACCCCGTCTGGATAAAATGACCCCCTGTCTTTGAGCGGCAAAACTAATGCAAAGGAATTGGGTGATGTGGTCAATGTTGACCACGTGTATATCGGGTCATGAATTTAAGATCAGGGGATGTTCAAAATATAACCCCGCAAATAAAATGACCCCCTTAAGAAAAGATCTCTGTGATGTCAGCAAGTTGATGACCTTGTTTAATCTTTGTGTTTTAATGACGTCACTGGACCATGTTATTAAATATGGCGGGCATCGGATATATACCTCCGCGATGTAGAATGGAATGATGATGTCATCATCATAGTAATTTCCTTCATCCATTAGATTTAGATGACATCATCCTCATATTGGCATAGGGTGATATTTTGTGAAGAGGGTGATATTTGTAAGATGACGGATATTAAAAATATGACCCCCCACGAGAAATATGACATTGTTTGATGGGTAGATATCGGCTACTATGTAAAATTGATATTTGTACTTCGTGGATCAAGTGATTATCGGGTGATAATACCATATCAGGGTGATCTTGTCTAAGATGACTAATGTTTGAAATATGACCCCCTCTCTTGGAATATCAGGTTTGACTGAACTTTGACTTAGCATAACTTTCTTCCATTAGAGAATTTCGGGGTGATCCTAAAGGCAAACCTGCTTAAAATTTCTTGCACTTTCCAACCATGAGGTTAATAATATGAAATAATGACTTTGACAACTAACCTCATCATGGTGACATATCCACCCTCTTTCAGGGTTACATGCATGACTTAATTTTACCAGACCGTCCAAAATAGAAAAACAACAAGCCAAAGCAACAAGAAAAGTTGGGTCCCTGTTTTGTCAAGGCAAAATGGGGCGTGTTGTGTAACCACACAACTTGCCACCAAAGAACATAACCAAATCCCAATGATTCAAGTGATGGGATCACATTCTAACATAGTATTTTAACCCTTTCTAAGTATAAGTATTATAATCTTTCTGAATGATAAGGTTTTCATCATGGCAACAATGCTAGCAAAGGATAGGTGTGTGCAAATGATTAATTATCCTCATCTTGAAAGTAAGTTGAAAACATGAGTAACCGATGTTAAGCTACATAGTTTGGGAGCATCCCTCATAGCTAACCTGGATAGAGCCTTACTGCCAGCAAGCGTCTATAGCCCCAGCAAGGTTATCTATACAATCCCCCTAAGTAGATCCCCACTGCCAGCAGGCATCTATAGCCCTGGTAGAGTTACTTAGATGGCCTAACTTTATTCTCTTTTTTTTTTCTTCCTATTCATATGATGTCATCATGTAAGCTTAATGTGCAAGGCATGGTCACTTGCTGATTTAGGTTGGAGATTACATTGGTAGCAAGGGAGTCCCTTTAGATTTTTCACTTAAGATCTATACTTGTGTGTTCCACAAACCCAAGGCTGTTAGGTGAGTCATTGTGAAAAATCACTTTGGTTAAGAAAAGGCACCCTGATGAAAAAGATATCACATACCTGACCACCGATACTTCTCAAAATGAGTCATAACCTATGTAGGAATTTGTTCTCATCACTTGAATCTTAACAATTTGGTTGTTCTCTTAGGGTGATGAGCTGCATCATCTTGACTAACCAAAACAGAACTCAACAAAGAAACAAACAAAACAAAACAAATTGTACAAACAACTATACAAATATGCACATTATGATACACATGACTTACGTGACACTGTTTCAGGCTTGAAAGTAATGTTTGAGGAATTGTCCATTAACTAGTAATAGGACATCCTCACTGGTTAAAGTCTTAATCCTGTAGGTGTTGTCTCCTAAGATTTCTAAAACTTGAAAGGGACATATCCAAAGTTTATCAAATTTACCATGATCTCCTTTCCTTTTATGTGCTTTGTCCCACATAAGGACTAAATCTAAAATTCTAAAAGCCTTAATTTTGGCTCTTTTGTCAAACCAATGCTTGACAACAGCCTGATGTTTAGTGAATTGATCAATTGCTTTATTCCTTTTCTCTTCTAGGTGCTTCAATTGAAGCAACTTGACTTCTTGTTTGTTATCTATGCCTAGATACTCTTGTGCAAACTGCAATGTGGGGATCTTTAGGTTAATAGGGAGGATGGGATCCACCCCATAAACTAGGTGAAAAGGAGAATTTCCTAATGCAGCCTTCATCCTGGTTCTATCTACCCACAAGGCATACTTTAATAGGGTATTCCACTCCCTTGGGTTCTTTTCTATCAATTTCTTTATGATGTTCAATAAATTCTTGTTTGTGGATTCTGCTAGTCCATTCCCTTGAGGATAGTAATTTGAGGAAAACTTTAAGATAATTCCATGGTCAAAATCCCAACCTGATAATCTTATTGATGCAAAGGCAGACCCATTGTCACATGCTAAAGCATAAGGAACTCCATACCTAGTTACTATGTTGCTTTCCAAGAACTTGATTACATCCTCAGCATTGCATGTCTTACTACTAATAACTTCAGTCCACCTGGTACAGTAATTAGTAATAGTCAACACATACCTGTGGCCTAAAGATGATGAAGGGTTGATAGGTCCTATGAAGTCCATCCCCCATTGAGCAAATGGGCGCATCTCCATCACTGGTTGCAAGGGTTGAGCAGCATATCTTTCTTTATTTGTAGCAACCTGACACACATGACAATATTTGATGTGTTCAGCTCAGTATCTTTAAAAATAGTGGGCCAGTAATACCCTGCTCTGAGGATAGCATAAGTGGTAGCTAAGTATGATCCATGTGCAGTTCTAAACTTATCATGTAATTCTGTTAGAACTTTGTCTGCTTTTTGCCTCTCTAGGCATCTAAAGTATATCCCTTCATAGTTCTTCTTGAAAATGATTCCTTATTTTATCATGCATTTTTATGATCTCTTATTTTTAAGGCTCTCCTCTGTGAGGCCTGCAATCTTGAAGGACATCTTTCAGTAATCAAGATATGATTGATGTCTGAGTACCACTCTCCATTTTCTTTTGTATTTATGACATATTGCTAGCTCATGATGTTAGGATCAATTTCAGATATCATCTAACTCAATGCTTGTCCTCTCACTAATTTCATGGGTGTTATGTCCATATCATACTCTTGGATGATAGTTATCGATTTGGCTCTTTTCTCACCTGGTTTACTTTGCATTAAAAGCATCTTTACTATTACATTTGGTACTACAGCAATCACTTTACTTCTCAAGATGTAATGTCTAAACTTCTTGACTGCTCAGACCAGAGCAAGTGCTTGTCTTTCAACATCCATATATCTGAGTTCTGCATCCCTAAAAGGCCAACTCATGAAGGCTATAGGCTTTTCTTCTCTAGCCTGATTTCTTTGTGTTAATACTGCTGCAGATGTATGCTCTGAAGCAAATGAGTATATATAAAAATCTTTGGTATAATCTGGACTAATTAGAATAGAAGCATTAGATATGGCTTTCTTGATATCTTCAAAAGCTGCTCTAGCTTCAAGTGTCCACTTAATTTTAGCATCCTTCTTGAGCATGGCATTCAATGGTCTAACAATCTCTGCAAAACCAGTAATGAATTTTCTAACAAAATTGATCTTACCAAAGTAAGATTTGAGCTCCTTCTTGCTTCTAGGAAGTTGTATCTTCATGATTGATTCTACTCTATTAGGATCAATGATGATCCCATTCTCTGTTATCGAGTGACCTAATAACTTCCCTGTGGTTACCCCAAATATGCATTTCTTAGGATTTAGGGATATTTCATAATGTTCACATTTCTTTAGTACCTTCCTGAGGTCTTCCACATGATTCCCTCTGTCTTTAGAGAAAATTGTCAAGTCATCCATGTATATGACTATACATTTACCAATTAGGCCTTTGAAGGCTATATCCATTGCTCCCTGAAATGTAGCTCCAGCATTTATCAATCCAAAAGGCATGTGCCTGTAGGTGAATATTCCCCACTTAGTGGTGAATGTTGTCTTTAATCTATCTATCTTATCTACCATCATCTGGTTGTAACCTGAAAAACCATCCAAAAATGACATCATTTTTGCACCATTTACAATCTATAGGACCTCATCTAGAGAAGGCAAAGGACAGTTATCCTTTTCAGAATCTCTATTCAAATTTTTGAAGTCTACACACAATTTAATGTCACCTTTCTTCTTCCTTACTGGGACCAAGTTAGCCACCCATGTGGAATGTCTCACGGGAAATATGATCCTAGCATTAAGCAATTTCTTAACTTCTTCAAAAATGATGGGCTCCAGCAAACCATTAGCAGGTCTTTGTTTCTATCTAAAAGGCTTGACATCTGGCTTTAAAGGCATAGTATGAGTGATGATTGATGTATCATAAGTTTTCAACTCATCATATGTCCAGGCAATAACATGAATGTAATCTTTAAGTGCTTGGGTTATTCCCTTCATCTCTTCTTCTGTACACACTTTTCCAATTAGGAAATTCCTTTTTTCATCATCATGTCCTATGTTAACTTGTGAATACTCTCCTCCATCTGCTTTAGGGAGATTTTTTTGTTTCAGCATGTTGTCTAAATCAAATGCTATTTCTAATTCTATCATTCCTTTAGGAATCTTGTTACTGGGCAACTCTGGGATCTCTTCTTCTTCCCAAATATGATCTTCCACATTCCTTTCATCTATGATCTATGCATCAAAGACATCTCTGTTGGATATGAAGTCTAAAATGTGTTGGTCATCTTCAAATACTTGAAGGTTAACTACATTGTCTGGTACAGAAGGTACTGACACTAATTCAACTAAAAATCTCTTCAAACCAGATATGGACAATGGTTCCAATGTACTTGCGGCCTAAGCCAAGGCATCTTCTCTGTGATTTTATTCTCTAGGCACATGGGTGATGTTGAATGCATCAAAATCTTCTATCAGATCCCATACCCTATGTCTATAATTAGACAACTTCTTGTAATTGCAAGAATATATACCTCTTACTTGTCTTACTACCAATTCTGAGTCTCCAAAGACATGTAGAATCTTTACTTTCTTTTTGAGTGCAAACAATATCCCATGAATCAAGGCTTCATACTCTATCACATTATTTGTGCATGGGAATTGTAATCTATATGTTGCTAAGTAGGATTTACCAACTGGATTGATAAGATCTATTCCTACTCCAGCCTCTTGTTTTGATTTAGATCCATCAAACCTAAGGATCCACGGCTTATCTTTAGTTAAAGGCTTGTCTGGGCCTTCTCTTTTCTTTTTAGCTCTGGCAGCTGCACCATTTGATATCCATTTCAACTTTGGTGTTTCAATTTTTTCAAACTTCACTTTATCTGGCTAATGTGAAGCTGATATTCCTTCTTCTTCTTTACCATCAGAAGGAGGATCCTCTGGACAAGGCAATGTCTACTTCTTTAGAATATGCAAACATAATGAACAAGAGGTTTCTGAATGTGGTGCTTCATGTAACCTACACCATCCTTCAATTAAGGCATCCTATGGGGATCTCTGCTGCTGTATCATCTTTTGAATCTGCTTTGACAAAAATTCTTCAAACTTGGACAAATTACTGCCTCTATCTTCATCAGATATTTCATAATCTGATTCAACCAAGCAATCGCTTCCTGGGGTGATTTTCTTGTTACTCTTAAGATTACTCTCGCTACATACCAATATCTCTTCCATTATCTGGATAGAACTTTCATCATGACATGTGCTTTCTTTTGTCCATGTGGATGACAAACAAAATTCAGTATCACTATCACTATTCACAGAACCTACCCTAGATGATGATGATGATGCCTCACTGCATGCTTGTTCCAGTTCCATCATGTCTAAACAAGCATCATAGGTCTTCTCAGAATGCACCTCATCATGTAACCTGCACCATCCTTCAATTAGAACATCATGAACAGGCACTTTTAACAATTGACAACGTTGCACTTCTTTGGACAAGTGTTTCTCAAAATTCTTGAAGTGATCAACCTCTATCTCATTTTCAAGGCTACAATCAGACTCTAAAATTATCATGTTATCTTGGAGATTATCATCATGAACATGAACATCATACATGAGGATCTCTTCTATTTTGACAGTTTGGGGTCGAATGGAGTAAACTCCAGGATCAACATCTACATACATGATCTCATTGGTTTTATTGTATTCATTTATCATATGTTTCATGCGAGGCTCAGCATCTATCCTTATTTGATTGGGTATTCCTTTCCAAGGTAACCACATGTGACTAAAATCAGTGGACATGTATCCATTGAGCATTTCTGACCAATCTCTATTGAGCAGCATCCCATAGGTATCAGGTATATCTACTACCTGAATATCAATGTAGTATTGGATTCTTGGGTCTGATGCTAACTGCATATGAATGTGAGTTAGTTCTCCTACTACACTCACTTCTGTTTTATCTAACTATGTTACTTTCTTCAGTGACTTAGTAGGATGTAACCCTAAGGCATTGCATATGGACAGGGGCATTACATTGGCAGATGCTCCTGAATCTACTAAGCAATTATGCAAATTCTTACTAAACATCCTTATGGTAAGGAGAAAAGGAGGTGACTCAAATTTATCTCTGTAAAGAGTCATGTGTGAAGTCTCTACAGCTTGAATAGTGGTTGGAGCTTTGTGTTTAACATTAACATCCCTGATGGCATGATCTTTATTCCCAGTCTGACTTGAAGTATGATTATCCTCTATTGGAGCAGGATCATCTAAGGATTTCATGAAGGCTTTTTTGATAGCTAGGGTTTTTAGTAGTTCTGACAATGACAGACTAATTTTGATCTTTTTCATTTCATCTACCAAGTATGTGACCAAATTATCTGACTCAGGGGGCAGATTACCAACTTTGGATACTATATTTTGTGGTGCTAAGTACTGAGCATTAACTTTAGGAAATCCAGGGTTATTGCTTGCCTTGGGATCAGGAGGAGTGTTGAAATTATTTGGAGGCAAGGATGTAGTCAAAGGACCAGTAGGTCGGTTGGATTTATTACTTAGGTTGTAATTATGCCTACCCTAATACTAATGTTGATAAGCATGTACCTCTTCATGTTCAACTGATGGCTTATTTTCATCTTTAAATGGAAAAACATAATTGGTTTCAAAAGCCATGGCTGACTCTTCACATGTTAAGGTGTAATTTTGATGAGGTGACATTGCTTGCTGATGAGGATGATTGATGAAACTTTCTAGCACTAAAGCAAAATCATATCCACAAGGGACAAGTTCATTTCCTTCAACACAAGGTGGATTGCCTGTAGTGTTAGATACTTCAGTTTGGAATATACTAGCAGCAATCCTAAACTAAGGACAATCTATCTCTGCATGAGCATTGGTATTATGTATCCTACACTAGGTTGTAAGAGCTGCTTTTGCCAGGTTCACTCTAGTGGTCTGCTTAGGTTTGTTAGGAGGCTGATTGTCTAAGGGTGATGGCAAAGAACCATTGTTTGGCCTAGTGTTCCACACTCTAGGCTATCTAGGGGGATTATTGTTACCATTGTTGTTGTTGTAACTATTATTATATCCCCTATCTGGATAATTAGGTCTATCATTGGCATATCCTCTATTCTGATTTGGTTGAGAATAGAAATTCTGACTCCTCAAATGAGTGATCTCAGTGGTGAGTTTCCTCAACTGCGTTGATATCTCTTTAATTTCTTCCTTTTTCTCTTGAACCTTGGCTATTACATTCTTTGTTTGAGGTTTGAAGAAGGAAGATCCATTGTTACTATTATTGGAATGTTCCACCACCTGAGGTACCTGTGTATGTCATGGATGTTGTAACATTTGATCATTTCCATTTGGAGGTGGCATGATACTGAGTGGAGTTATCTGCAAAGGACTTGGCATTATAGCTGGAGGTATCATGACTCCATTGGTCTATTGTTGAGCAGGATATGTAGGATAAGCAGGGAGCGTAGGAAATGCAATATTAGGTGTTGGAGCAGGAATCAACTGCTGACTGACTTTGACAGCTTCTTCAAAAGCTCCTATCAAGGTTGTGACACTAGGATGTGTCCTCCTGATAAACATAGAAGTTAGGGAATCTAAGGCTGAGTAGTATATGCTCCTAGCAGCTTCATCTATTACAGTATAGGGAGCAACTAGCTTTGAGAGCATCTTTTGGAATCTTATGTTGAAATTAGCAATAGATTCCCCTTCAAATCTCTTAATTGTGGCAAATAGATGATAATTCATTGAAGGATCTATAGGTATTTTGAATCTATCCTTAAAGGCTTTCTCCAAGGCAGCCCATGAACTGACTAAACCTTGACCAAGACTGATATACCAGTTATATGCCTCTTCTCCTAAGGAAAATGGAAATAGCCTGCATACCACATCCTAATGTTTAATTCTAGCCCTACAACAGGCTTCCTTGAATGTTCTAATGTGATCATCAGCATCTTGATATGGATGATATTTAGGGCAAATCTTATCAGGATTTTTAGGTAAAGGATGATAAGCAGTGAAAGTCAGAGGTGACTCTGCAGTAAAGAATGACATTGTGACTGGTGGAGGTTGGACTTGAGGTGTGACAGGTGGTCTTGTAGGTGTTTGCAACCTTATAGGAGTTACATGAGTATGCTCTGGTGAAGCTCCTGACGCACTAGAACTAGGAGAATGATGAATATCTGATGTTCTAGGTCTCAATCCCCGAATAGGCAATTCTTCAAAGAGTCCATTGGATCTAGACCTGGTATTTGGCCAGAGAGCCAAGATTTCTTGAATTTAAGGAAAATTGGCTTGTTTGTTGTAAGGATCAGCTAAAACACCCTGGCAAAGGTTGTATTTATGATTAGAATTTGAAACTAACTGGATATTTATGCAATATTTGCATAAATGATGCAAATATGAGGTGATTTTGAGGCTTTGGAACATGAGCAAGTGGATATCTGGTCTCTTAAGCAAATTACTTCAAAGCTTCAGCAAAGGACTTGAAATATAGCTTATCTTTGAAACATCATGGTGATCAACCACAAAGCTTGAAATATTTATGCTCAATTTTGAAAACTTTGCAAAGCACAAGCATGCACGAACTTAAAACAACAAATCTTTGCATATGACTTGAAATACAGAGCTACATGAGTATTACCTTTCTGTCTACATCATCAAATCAAAAAAATCTACTGATGAAGGCCCTCCTTCTAGAGCCAATTTATGTTGATGATGATTGTTAGTCATAACAACATGCATAAAAATTTGCACAACAAACCCTTATTATCTTGTAAAGTACAATCAACTTAGGATAAGTTGATGACTTCAAGTCTCCGTTGATCAGGTCATGATCATCTGACGTTACTCAGAGGTTGATGTGACGTGTTGTTTTCCATTTCAAGGGGTCTTACATTTGTCTAGATGACCAGTATTGTACTGTTTCCTGTAAATTTACTCCACATATAGGTTAACTCTACTCTATTTCCAAAGATAGCTAATATCTTTGCAAGTTTGATCAATTCTTTTGATCATTGATCATCATGAGCTTGTTCTTTCTTCTACACTATATATTTATTCAAATTATTTGTCTATAAGTGGATATTTGCATGTATTCCATGGATATTTATATGAATTTGCATGATATTTGTCAATTTGACATCCTTTTAATCTAAATATGCTCTGTATTTTCAATTATCTATGGGATATCAGCATATTTCATATTATTTGCTTTTGATTCTTTGTTATTTGCAATTATGGTGATGATCTATTATGAAATTGAAAGAAATTTAAAATAATGCTTCTACTTTAGTGAATCTTTAGCCATTGAACCACATACATACAAGATACATTCATGAAGAGAAGAAATCAAACCATAAGTCACCAGGATATTCCACAGCTAGGTATGGATGATGCTAACTTCAAAGAGATTAGGAATGAAAACAACACATGCAGATTGAAAAGCACTCCAAGGGACGCAGTTGATCAGTGCATGTATCCAGAATTCAAACACAGATTACTCAAGATTTATGACGATTTGTAATCAAATATGCTTCTCTTTCATTCAGTATGCATAACATGTACATTTACAACAACTTTGAAATGAGTCCTAATATTTCAGTAATCAAATTTCAATTAAGTTTTGAATGTTCAAAATATTGCACCCCTACACCTTTTATAGAATAAGGTGAGGAGGCAGTTACAAATGACCAATGGTCAAGATTTATCAATTAAGATCAACAGTTGATAATAATCCTTTGACTCAGTCAACTCTTCCTCATGGCACAGGTTGCCAACTGGCAACCATCTGGATGACTCATCATCTATGAGTGCTTTATGCATATGTTCCCTTGATGATGCATCTTCATTCATTCTTTGGGTTCTTCCTCTTCATTTTCTTCTTCTTCATCATGGTCATCATCTTCATTGCTATCAGTATCACTATCACCTTGACATACATCCTCCTAGATGTGGACTTTCATCGCTGTCTTGATGTCCTCATATGCCTGCACTATTTTATCCACCTCTCCTCCATCTTCGACTTTTGCCTTTTATGATGGCATGTTTGTGAGACTGGAACTTAGCTTTGAGCACTTCCAACTTACCTTTTATGTTGTTTAAACTCTCATTATAAGTTTCCACCCTGACTTTTATTCTCATGATCTTATTCATTACTTCTTCAGTTTGGTGGGTGAGGGGGTCATCTGCTACCGGTTGAAAATTATCATGCAGAGCTTTGAAAGCAAAGTCTGCATCCTGATTTTCTATCTTTCCCTCTACTTTACCTTCTAAGGCTTCAAGGACCTCTACTTCATAAGCTGTCATGTTGTGCATCTTTATACTTATATCCCTGAGGTTGCCAATGCATTTCTTCAAAATATCACAATCAAACCTGATATCTTCATACCATATATTTACCAGTAGGGCAGTATTATTATTCAACACTTGATTATTTATCAAGACCTGAGGATCAATCCTCTTCATTTCACTTAAAGTAGTTAGGTCCTTTTCCAATTGGAATGACTGTTCCCCTGTTTCATTTTGCATCTTATCTACCTTTCTTTTCAAACTGCTTAAAGAATTCCACCTTTGTAGGGAGGTTCTCAAAACATCCTCAGCTCCAGTGAGGGCTGACAGCATCCATTTCTCCATGATCATTGCTTCATGCTTCATGAGAGCCAACTTGGTGACCTCCTTTTGGGATATGACAGTTAATGGGATTGCTGGATCAACTGGTGTATTATCAGGGTTAATTAACCCTTTTATGTATGAATGCAGCTTAGCAATGTCCTCCTTATGCTTTTTATTTTTCTCTTTCTCCTTCTTTACCCTTTGGGTCAAAGAATCAATAATGTCCTTCCCCTCCTGACCTTCTTCGTCTTCATTAACAAAACCTAAATCAACAGTTGTGATTTGGAACTCCTCAAGGGTAATCTTTCCCTTTTCCTTCTCTACCATGGGAAGTGCTACCTATGCAGTCCTTCTACCTGTAGCAGGATCGCTCTTTATGGCTGATGTCAATCTATCATTCCTCTTTGGCTTCATCATTGTTTCTGCAAACAAGGTGGAAACATCAAATTCTTGAATTTCAGATCCTTGTTCCATACCTATTTCTCACTCTAGCCATTGAAGCACATCCTCTCCAGATCCTTGATGTTATTTGTTAACATCATGTCTGCCATGTTCTCTAGTATCTTCTTCTATTCTAGGTGGAGAAGGTGATTTCTTAGTTTCTTCCTTGTGGAGCTCCTCATGAGGGGGATCTTGTTGCATTTCTTCTTGTTGAGGGGCTTCTTTCTCTAGAGGAGGATCCTGTGGAATGTCCACATGATGATCATGTGCCTGGTCTTGTACTCCCTCCTTTTGACTTTCATCTTCCTTATTGCTTTCCTCTTTCTGAGGTACACTAACCTCCATGGATGTCTGTGTGTGTGGACTTGTGCATCACCCTGATCTCAGGTCACTTCTTGTTCTGCACCTGATGCACCAACATCCTGTGGCTTAAGGTCCTCATGACCTGATTTATCTTTAGCTTCTATGGCATCCCCAGATCTCTCTAAGTCTGAGTGCCACCAGCACCTGATATATCTTTATCACCTCCACTCTTTTATTGAACCTCTACTATTCTTGGCTCTGCGGGTACCTCATGTTGTTGCTGACCCATATCAGGAGTAATGCTTTCTTTTTCCACCTGCCTGGCCACTTCAATTTTCTCTACTTCATCAGGTGCACCTATTTGTCCTTAGGGCTCACATCGCCCCTATATGTTAAATCTATAACTGTAGGGCTAGTCACCTGATCAACTAACTTATCAAGCCCCATCTGTTGGGCTACCCTCTCTGGGCTACATTCTTTTACTTCTTCTATTTGTTTCACCTCCACCAATACCGCCATTTGTGCTAATGGGGTCCCATGTGGAGTCATGCGGGTACTGGAGGCGAGAGTCTTGATTCTTTGAGAGGCCACATTCTATACTACCTCATCATCTGATAAGTCTACAGTGTCCTCCAAGGAGAAAGGAACAACCTGACCTGCTTTGAGAAATTCTTTTGTTTGTTCATTTGCCCTCTCGGTCTTGAACTGTATTATGGTGGGAAGCAGAACATCATGTTGCATCTCCTTCTTGAACGCTTCACCACCAGCTCCTCTTAATACAATAGGGTCAGCCCTAATATCACCTTGCATGGATGTTCTTTGCTTCTTGGGTGGTGACGTCAGCGGCATCGCCCTCCTCTTTCTACTGACCATCATCAGGTCATCACCTGCAGGTTCCTTGTTTACCTACACTTCCTCAAATAGGGTGTTCTCCTCCACTTCATGTTGTGAGGTCTGGCCCTCTTCCTACACCTCAATAGTTTCAACAGTTGCCCTCAAAATCCTCTTTGTCTTTGGCTTTTCACCCAGAGGCTGTGCAGATGAGGTAGATACCTAGGCTAATGTTGATGCACCTGTAGCTGGTGTTGATGCAACCCTCTCAATTATCACCCCCTTAGGTTCATCTTCATTTTTCTTACCTCTAGGGGGTCCTTTCCTCTGTTTTTGTGTAGGCAACCTTTCTCCATTGGTTTTTCTCTTCTCATTGAGGAAGTCATCATACTCCTCATCCGATATTTCTTGCCTTTTTCTTTTTGGCATCCACTATAAGGGCTACACCCCTTTTCTTCAATCTATTTATCTCTGCATCCACCCATGCTTGGGTTAACTGTATCACCCCACCTATAAACTGATCCAAAGATATATCCTCTGGCTGTGTAAGATCAGGGGCTGATATGGTGTTGTTGTATACCTTCTTGTCTTCATATTCATTAGACATAATTTTCCCATCATCCTTCCTCAGCTGTGCTGGCACCGGGATGCAATCAAATGTCTTTATCTGGTTCAAGGTAAGTCTTTGGTATTTTCTTCTCCTCACCTTTGCTTCATCCTCACAATCAGTCCAGAAATCCTCCAAATGCTTCTGATGTATAGGTTTCCCTATTGTTTTATGCATCTTGCCATAGGGGTCATAAGATCTAGCCAAGGGGAATGGCTGCAAATACATCAATTTCAAACCTCCCATGACATGCTTTATGCTCTCTGAGTCTGAGCACTTATACCATCCCATAGACATTGGAAATAGTACCAGAGGTATCTTCTTTTGTTCCTTGTATGCTTCAACTATGGTAGACACTTGTCTGAGGAACTCCATCAGGACAACCCCATCAATAGGGTATATTGGTAACATAAAGGGGTGTCCTTCAAATCCTTCTACCCTTATGTATGAAAAGGTGGCAAACTAGATGAACCAGGTGCCATGTCTGTATACGACTTCTTGAGCCTCCATGCTCAGTCTCTTGGTTCTATCTTCCTCCATGGTTCTGACTAGATGCATAGAGAATGCATCATTCACCAATTTGTAATCCAGGAGGTAATTTTTTCTCTATAACTGAGGATAACGATCCCATATGTGGGCATCATCTGCATCCCCTCCAGCCTTACCCATTGTATACAATGCATCAAAAGTTCCTTTGTAAGCGCACGAGTACACCACATATGAGGTCATATAAAACATGCATGCTTGACCTCCCAGGTTCCTCATCCCTTCATCTAGTGCATCACTGATGATCTTGGCCCATAATGGCCTGTTATCTACATATAGGACCATCTGGATGATTCCAAACATCTAATTCTCAAAATTTCTGGCATGAGGCCTACCTGCCATCTTGTTCAGCAGGGCAATCATGTACTAGTACTCATCATCAAAATCAAATTTAAATAAGTGTATGGGTAATTTAGCTGAGGCAGTGTAGGTGCTGCTCTTGGACCTCCACTGATACATCCTCTTCCTTGCATTCTTCTTATTGTTGTTGTACTCTGTTTCTAGCTTTCGTAGATCTACACTGACCACATTCTTTCCAATCGGCAAATTAAAAGTAGAGGTGATGCCCTTGATTGAAAAGTCAGCATATACTCTTCCATGCTTCTCCACCCGCCTAGTCTCAGGGTTACAATTCCTGGCACACTCAACTACCAGTTCTGGGGTGTCCATGGTGTACGAAAAGCTGGGTGCATGCCACATTCATGAAACATATATCACATCCAGAAGGGTATTATCCTTATCATGATCTATTCTTGTTGACCATGCTGCCAGGTCCGTATATCCTTGGTGAGTGTCACCAATGACGCCATACTTAAACTGTACCCCCTCGGGCTACACAAACATAGGCTTAAGAAACTCTGAATCAGACCTATTCCTTCTAAGATCCGCCATGGATTCCTGCAACAAACATGGTTTTTTTTACCTTACAATGTCTACATGCATTCTTATAACATTATGTACCTCTACAGCATCATGCATACTCTATCTACTATTCTTTACTTCATCATGATGTGCATATCCATAGATTCAAACCATAAGAAAGAAACATACACCCTACCTGAACATGCAGAAAATGACAACAGGAGGGTTTTCAGTTACTTACCTGATAGTACTTTCCTCTTGGGTTAGATGGGTGATTACGGAAAAGGGTTGCAACTATTGAAGATCACCCATTCTGGTTACATTGAAAGATCTAGTCTGTTAACAGGTAGCTGTATGAGGATTTGACTTCTCTGCTCTGTAATTTCTCATTTTTCTCAAGGTAAACGAAAATAAACTTCAAAAATTACCTTTAAACGCATCCGTATGGTGAATTAGGGTAAAACCTATTGTGATGTTCACAACACACCCAATTTTACTCCTTAGCAAAATAGGGACCCCTCCTGAGGCTTGGCTTTTTGCTTCTATTTTTGTGGGTCTGTCCTTGGTGGTAAAGGAAAAGAGAGTGAAATTTGCAAACCTTGATAAAATTAGTGAGAAAATGCATATTGAGTGCCAGTACATGGTATGGTTGGATTCCTTGTCAAAAATGAGCTAGGGTTGCTTTTTGAATCATCTGAAAATTTGCCATATTTTGCAAGTTATGCCCATTTTGGTAAAATGCACTACAGAGGTTTAAACAGTGCAAGGTTTCAAATGTTTCGTTAAATGTTCCTTAAAAGTTTCAAATAGCTAGTTTCTTATTGTTTCGTAAAGTTTCTAGAGTCATGGGAAGCACGCCACTTGTCGCCCTCCGCAGCGAGCCCCTTTAATGACTTTAAACCATCCGTGGGCCGCTAAAGTTTCTTAACAGTTCCAAGAGTTTTGCGGAAGATGCCACGAGGCGCCTTCCGCAATAGTCCCTTAAGGTTGCAAGAGAAACACAGAGCGTGCCACTTGTCACTCTCCGCAGAGCCCTTAAAAGTTTCAAAAAGTTTCAAACGCAGCGCATAGCGTGCCACTTGTCACTCTCCGCAGGTCCTTCAAGGGTTTCCGCATAGTCTCTAAACAATTTCAACAGTTGCGCGGATTGCAGCATGTGTCACCCTCCACAAGCACCTTCTGAAAATGTTTCTCAAAAGTTCCCTAAAGTTTCAATAGCAGCGCGGACCATGCCAAGTGTCACTCTCCACAAGGTTCCACAAAAGTTTCTAGTAGTTTCTCAAAGTGTTTCAAAGGTTGCGCGGAAGACGCCACGTGGCGCCTTCCGTGATGGTTTCAAAAAGTTTCACGATGGTTTCAAACAAGTTTCAAAGCTCCATGGAGTGTGACAAGTGTCACCCTCTGCAGGTCCCTCAGCGGTTTCTAAAAGTTTCCAAGATTCTTCGAAGAGTGACAAGTGTCACACTCCAAAGGATGACCCACCGAGCCCCTTAAGTTTCAAGCAGCTGCGTGGAAGACGCCACGTGGTGCCTTCCGCCAACAGTTTCAAAAGGTGCCCCAATGGTTTCTAAAGGTCGCAACAGTTGTGTGGAGAGTGACAAGTGTCACTTTCCGTGAGAGTCTCAAAAGGTTTCGGGAGAGCTTCCGCAGGTTTCTCAGTAGCCCCTAGCAATTACACGGAAGGCAACACGTGTCTTCTTCCGCATGAGTCTAAAGAGTTTCAATAAGTTTCGAGATAGCTTCAAATGCCCGCGGAGCATGCTAGGTGTCACCTTCCACATAGAGAAATAGTTTCATAAGCCCCTCATGCAGGACGTGCCACATGTCTCTCTCTGCTAGCACCGTTTCTAATAAAACGCAGATAAAGGGGCCATTTTTTGACCAGACACAGGAGGTTGGTGGGCAATCTTTAGGGCCTGCCGATGTGGTTTTTTGGCACCGATAGGCGATAGACATTTAGCGATAGGTTTTTTAGGGTTTTTGACACACTTTGACCCTACGTTTGCGCCATTTCTGGTCTGCGATGGTTGACCCGGTAAGTTTTTTGACACAGTATGAACGTGTTTTTTGCAGATTTTGACCTGATAGCCGCAATTTTTGCTCAGCTCCACTTGGATCGAACGGGTATTTTGTTTCTCATTGTTTAATAATGATGGTACTTATTGTTGGTCTATTTTTTGTAGGTTTGCATCTGAGGAGGGAGCTGAAACTTAATGGCAGTGACGTCCTGGAAGGAGAATCTGATTTCAGAAGCAAAGAGAAGATGAGGATGAAGTGCAGAAAGTCAAGGGACATCAATGAGAAGACCCAAAATGCAGATAAAACATAATGATGGTAGGTTGCAAAATTTACTTCTGAACTGCTAGGGTTTCAGAAAGGGGCATATTTTCACCTAGATTTGACACATATTTGGAGATATTTTTGGAAATTGGTTCACCTGCATTCATTCCTGTAACCTAGGGTTTGAACCATGGCTTAACCATTAGGGTTTTGGGCTGTATTGAGGACAATCAGAAAGTCTATATATTGTGCCTTAATACATTGTAATACTTACACAGGGGCTACATAGAGATTTGTAGTAGCAGGAATTTGTAGAAGTAACATTTAGAATAGAGGGACCTTTTAGTTTAGAAGTAGAAGAAGGAGGTCGCCTGTTGTCTGCAGTAAGGAGTGCGTGGAACATCTGGCTTCCTTATTGTATCTGTAAAGCTTGTAAGTTCTCTGTAGTTTGATCAATGAAACTAAGAGTCATTCCAACATTGTAAATCATGTATGACTATTTGTTTCTAATACAATAGAATCTGGAGTTCTGCATCTATCTTCTGAGTGTTCTCTTGCTCTTCTTTGTGTTTTGAAATATTTTCTTTGAGAGCTTACAATTTTAAATGTATGTTTGTGAAAATGCTCAGAACTTACATTTAAAGTTTTTACTATGGATTTGATCAAATTGCTGTATGATTTACATAGTGCATAATAGAACAATTAGATCCTTTGATAGAGTAAATAATGTTTAGATTAGATCTTTCTAACTTTTCCCAACCTATCTGAAATATTTAGCTGAAAACATAGAAATTTGAAGGAAATTTGTCTCATAGTTGAAGAAGCATGAACAACAGAGTTAAAAGTAGACAAGTTTTCATAAATGTATAAAGAGGAAAGCTGCAATAATTCAAGACAACCATCTAAAGCTTTGCAGCACAGTAACACTTTTATGCAAAGGAATGAAAAGTATTGACATATCTCATGATCTTTTTGCATAGTTTGAGTCCAATAAACCAAAAAGAAACCCTAAACTACGTAAGGCCCCTTGAACATTACAGCTTCACATTGACCAACTGAATTTGACCAACAGGTCAAGACCTGACCCTTGTAGACTTGGGATTAAGTGAATCTTAAACGATTCCTTCTTATCTTTCAAGTATAGTTTCAGTTCATTATATGTGAATTTTAACTTATTGTTATGATTGAATCAAAATAATCACCAACAAAACCAAGTTGGGATGGTTAAATCCGTTGATCCTCTGCAGAGAATTCATGGATGATGCCAAGTGTTTGATTTGTATTCGTAATCGGCAGGAATCTATCTACCGCATTTAAGTGCATTTAATGTCAGGAAACAAGGGGGGTGATCTTTGAAAGATCAGGTGATATTCAAAATATGACCCCTTTCTGGATAAAATGACCCCCCGTCTTTGAGAGGCAAAACTAATGCAAAGGAATCAGGTGATGTGGTCAATGTTGACCACGTGTATATCGGGTCATGAATTTAAGATCAAGGGATGTTCAAAATATAACCCCGCAAATAAAATGACCCCTTAAGAAAAGATTGGGGTGATGTCAGCAAGTTGATGACCTTGTTTAATCTTTGAGGTTTTAATGACGTCACCATCATGTTATTAAATATGGTGGGCATCAGATATATACCTCCGTGACGTAGAATGGAATGATGACATCATCATCATAGTAATTTACTTCGTCCGTTAGATTTAGATGATGTCATCATCATATTGGCATAGGGTGATATTTTGTGAAGAGGGTGATATTCGTAAGATGACGAATATGAAAAATATGACCCCCTGCGAGAAATATGACGTTGTTTGATGGGTAGATATTGGCTACTACATAAAATTGACGTTCATACTTCACAGATCAAGTGATTATCGGGTGATAATACCATATTGGGGTGATCTTGTCTAAGATGACTGATGTTTGAAATATGACCCCCTCTCTCAGAATATCAGGTTTGACCAAACTTTGACTTAGCATAACTTTCTTCCCTTAGAGAATTTTGGGGTGATCCTAAAGGCAAACCTGCTTGAAATTTCTTACACTTTCCAACCATGAGGTTAATAATATGAAATAATGACTTTGACAACTAACCTCATCATGGTGACATATCCACCCTCTTTCAGGGTTACATGCATGACTTAATTTTACCAAACCGCCCAAAACAGAAAAACAACAAGCCAAAGTAGCAAGAAAAGTTGGGTCCTTGTTTTGTCAAGGCAAAATAGGGCGTGTTGTGTAACCACACAACACGTCCGAGATCTAACATGATCTAGAAACATCCACAAGCACCTAAAAACCAACAAATTCCTTTACAACATATTTCACCTAAAGAAACTTCACACCGAAGTACTTAACTAGCTATATCATGTTGTGTCATCATCTGCAACTTAAGAAATGTACTTACAGAGCACCAAACCACAAGCCACTTGAGCTGAAGAAAAATAGACTTTATAAGCACACATCTAGAATTGCAACACCTAAAACCATTCTATGGAGAAATGCGGAGCAAAATAATTTCTCCCAGACATAGTGCAAACACTGTCAAACACTATCCTCAAACTGGTGAACACAACTTCCACAACACAACAATTCAGAGCACCAAATTTTGGATTTAGCATCTTCATACACTTCTAAACAACATATCGAAACTACATACCAGATTTCCAACACAAAGGAAATGTAGAGAAAAAACTTGAATAGCACTCTCATCAGAAGACATGGTTGACACCAATGACAAGACAAGCTTGTTGACATCAATGAAAACACCGATTAGCACATACTTGCAACAATCTCCCTCTTTGTCATTGATGGAAACACATGATGTGAAAAAACATCAAGATACAACTCTGCACCAATCTTCTTTACTTTCTTACTTTCCCCCTTTCTTTTTCACATCTTATTGTCTCTCTGATCATTGATTGTTCTTTCTCCCCATTTGTTTTTCACATGAACTCTCTCTCCCCCTTTGACATCAAGGGAAAAGGGTGTCACAATTTTCCCTTTTCAAGATATTGCACATACTTGCACTGTTCACTACTGCTCTGCAAACATCATTTTCTTACACTACTCTGAATACTCCCCCTTACTACAATAATCATCATAATGACTACCTACTTCCCTTGAGAGGTAGCCTTCAATCATCAGTCCAGAAAAGAATGGATCTTGAAATCCACTGGATTGATGCACCTTCTTATGCATCTAGTTCAAGGAAGGATGGGAAATAACCCCTAACTTCTCCCAAAGATACTCAAATGTATCCTTAGGAAGAGCCTTAGTGAATATGTCAGTAACCTGATCCTTTGTAGACACATACTCAAGCTTCACTTCATTCTTTGCAACCTTCTCTCTCAGAAAATGACACCTAATTGAAATATGATTTGTCCTTGAATGCATCACCGGATTCTTTGAAATGTTAATAGCACTTGTATTATCACATAAAATAGAAATTGGCTAATCATACACAACTTTGATAGCCTTCAAGGTTTGTTTCATCCACAAAACCTATGTGCAACAAGATGCTGCTGCAATGTATTCTGCCTCTGCAGTAGACAGAGATATCGAATCCTACTTTTTACTTAACCATGACACTACTCTACCACTAAGAAAAAAGTTCCACCACTCGTACTTGTCATATCATCTACACAACTAGCCCAATATGCATCTGTATAAGCACTTAGAGTAAAGTCAGTATCTTTTTGGATACCACAAGCCATGATCAGAAGTGCCCTTTAAATATCTAAAAATCCTCTTCACTACCATAACCTGTGACTCTCTAGGATTTGCTTGAAATCTAGCACCAAGACAAACTGCATGCATAATATCTGGTCTAGTAGCAGTCAGATATAGTAATCCTCCAATCATTGATTTGTACTTGCTCTGATTAGCCTTAGGATATTCATCATTCTTGCTCAAATTACAACTAGTAACCATAGGAGTACAAACTGGTTTAGAATCTTCCATTCCAAACTTCTTTAACAATTATTTTACGTACTTTGACTTAGAAATGAAAATGCCTTTATCTGTCTATTTGATCTATAAGCCAAGAAAGAAATTCATTTCCCCACACATTGACATTTCAAACTCTTTATGCATAAATTTTTTCACATGCCTTCATTTCGACCAAAAATTATGTCATCTACATACACTTCCACAATCAGAAATTGATCTCCACTTACTTTAATGTATAAATAGCTATCTATGGAGCCTTTATTGAATCCTTGTTGTAATAAGTACATGTCTAACCTTGCATACCAAACTCTAGGAGCTTGCTTCAATCCATATACTGCCTTCTTCAACCTGCAGACCATATCTGGCTTATTTGACAATTGAAATCCTTCCTATTGCTCTATGTACACATCCTCTTCAAGTTCTCCATTCAAGAAAGTAGATTTCACATCCATTTGATATACTTTGAAATCTTTATGTGCTACAAAAGCCAAAAACATCCTAATGGCCTCCATTCTTGCCACCGGAGCATAAGTTTCCTCATAGTCTATTCCTTCTGTTACTTCTCAATCCGACTGGATGCTTACTCCTAGTTATCCCTACAAGGTTGCCATCAATGATCAATAGGATTCATGGGCCAGCGGCTAACAGTATAGGAGATAGACTCTATAGATATCTCCTCTTCTTCTTTAGGCTCTACAGAACCAAGGGGGGTATTCCCTATTCAACATCCATGAGATATGCTATGAAAGGGCTGGGATGCTGACATAAAGTAGATAAATCCTCTATTAAGCAGACCAAAACTATGAGATAAGTACAAAGGGGCTAGCTTTGGGCCTATATTCAGTTGTAGACAGAGGATTTTGGATCCTAAAACTACTTCTAAAATCCTAAAAGGTTTGTTTATGAAGTTTGATTTTGATTTATATTTGGATGCAAAACTAGGACTTTGGTTGTGACCTCAATACAAGACTAGATCGGTGCCTATCCAGGGCTCGAAGTCAGTAGACATACACATGTGAATGGTCAGCATAAACATGTACCAAAGACTGGGTATCAAGGGGATTTTATTATATCTGCCTTACAGATATCTCCCAAAACAAAGTGTTTAGTCATTCATACTTAAAGGATTCCCTGCTGTAACATATTTTCTTAATGATTAATCTGAAACTTTTAATTCATCCCTTGAACAAAGGTAGGAGATTAAACATTCAATACAGAAAACCCATATTCCTAAATCATAAATAACCCTTAGTTATTTAGACTCAAAAGAAAATACAACCACAACTTGGAGACAAATGATTAAACACATGTAATCAGTGCATTTCTCATATAAAACAGCATGAAACCAGTTAATTTATGCATGAAACATACAACATGAGACTCATAAACTCACAAAACTTTGAGGACAGGGCCACCAACTAAGTTGTATTGTATCACAGAGCCAGAAGTTTGTCCCATTTTCAACAACAACAAAAGAGTAACACAGTTTGCTTAAAACAGCAAGAAAGTGTACTTCACAAAATTAATTACAAGGCAAGGTCAAAAATTTCCACCAGACAATGCACCAGAGATGGCACTCAAAAAAATAAATGCAGCAGGGGACAAAACGGGAAGAAGCAAGAGAAGGGCAAGGAATGGTTGAGCTCGAGCCCTGTGCCGCCGCTGGAAGACTCCCCGTCATAAATTAGGTACTTGACTGTTCAACCACCGGCCCATGCCTATTCACAATCTAGCCATTAATGGCTCAACCACCGGCAGCTCCTCTCAGAAATAGTAACAGCACACCCATGGAAAATTCCTGCTCAAAAAATGACCGCAGACGCAAGGAAAAAAGCCATCGCTGAAGGCTCAAAACCCGACCGTCGATCTAAAAACCCATCGCCAAGATCAACGGTCCCAAAATATGTACAAAGAGCTACTAGCCAACGAAATCGTGCCGTGTGAGCACCCCATGATTCTATCGCTGGCCTTTCGCACCTTTATTTTGCCCTTTTCGCCTTGTATATGCATGCCCAAAAGCATATACAAACACCTCATATACAAGTCAGACCTCAAATTTTATTAGAACAATTTGAGAATCGGTTCAAATCCGGCTTGTATCCCTTATACCGCACATCGGCTTGTATATTAGCATATACAAGCACTTTATACAACCCATGGATGCCAAATTTCATTCACTGCACCTTATTCCTCCATCGCGTCTGGATTGCATGTCTCTCCTTTTGCATATCAACCTGTATATGCAAACATACAAATCCCCTAACATACAAGCAAGGAATCTTTTAGGATATGCGATATAGATTCCCTCTTGTATGTCGCCAATGTATGTCAAACATACATTCAACCTTGTATCTGCTTCTCCTGCATGCTGAAAATACAAACTTGGTTGTATATACCCGCGGGCCCTACCCCATGCATCACCTCTGCCGCACTGTAGCAAATGTATATCAGGCCTCCTTGTATATTTTTCATTGCATAAGACCCAATGTATATTGACATACATTCATTCTTACACATACAAACACAGGATCTTCTACAGAATATTCCCTCAATGTATCTTCCACCTTGAACTCGATATGCAATTGAAAATGCATACAAGTGTAGAATATTCATGGGAGTCTTGCGAAAGATTCCACTAATGTATGTGCAACCCGGCATACATTAAAACATGCATATAACTCAAATTTTTAACATTTTATGGAAGCTGATGGAGATTTTTCACCCGCCAAGGCACATTTTGACCTGCATGTATATACAAACACCTTTGTATATATACAAAGACACTTGTACCTTAACTGATTTTTTGCATTTTTCAATTGAAACTAGAGTTCTCATACAGGCAGTAACACCTTCCACTTGGGAGTAGCATTTACATACAAGTCATTCATTATTTCTTACCACTTCTCCATTTTCATTCAATTTGTTCTAGAATACTCACTTAGTTCTAATCACATTTTTGTTCTCTTGTCTTAGGACAAGTTCCCAAGTCTGATTTTTCTCAATTTGCATTAGTTCTTCTTCCATAGCCTTGATCTAATTCTCATCCTTGCATGCCTCAACCATTGTTTTAGGTTCAACTTAAGAAAGTAAAAACAGATTTACATTTTCTTCAGTAGCTCTGCTTCTTGTCAATAAACCTTTGTTCTTATCACCAATGATCTAGTCTTCAGTGTGATGCTTCTACACATACTTGGGGGTTTTGGGAGACTTCACCAGAGCTTCATCCTCTTTGATTTGTGCTTCCTTTTCTTTAGCTTCTTTTTCTTCACTGGAAGAAGACTCGGCTATTTCATAATCATTAATCCTTGAAATCTTTTGTATGTCTTCATCAACCTTAACATTCGAACTCTCAACAATCCTTCTTAGCCTCTTGTTGTAGCATCAGAAAGCTTTGCTTTTGTTAGAGTACCCAAGGAAAATACCTTCATCACACCTTGCATCAAACTTTCCTAGTTCTTCATCTCTTCTTATATAACATTTGCTTCCAAAAAACTTTAAATATTTAACAATAGGAATCCTTCCATACCATAGCTCATAGGTAGTCTTTGTGTCATTTTCCCTTACTTGTACTCTATTCTATATGTAGATAGCAGTATGAATTGCTTCTCTCCAGTAGACTTCCAGTAGGTCTACTTCTTTGATCATTGTCCTTGTAGCTTCTTGAACAATCATGTTCTTCCTTACAACCACTCCATTTTGTTGAGGAATCGTAGGGGTAGATAAATGCCTCTTTATCCCATGATTCTCACAAAACATGTTAAACTCATTAGAAGTAAATTCTCCACCTCTATCAAACCTCAAACATTTGATCTTCATATCCATTTCATTTACAACCATTTCTTTAAAGGCTTTAAACTTGTCTAGGGCTTTTGATTTTTCTTTAAGAAAAGTGACCCATGTCATTCTAGAGCAATCATCAATAAATAACATAAAATACCTATCACCTTGAAAACTCCTTACTCTGGTAGGACCACAAAGATCTATATGTACCAATTCCAACAGTCCAATAGATGATTGATCCTTAACTTTGAAGCTTCTTCTTGTTTTCTTTCCAATCTGACATTCCTTACAAACAACATTGATCAGCTTTGTGATCTTTGGCAGATCTCTCATAGCTTGAACTGAACTTATCCTTACCAGGCTATCAAATTTAATGTGACACAATCTCCTATGCCATAGCCAACTCTCACTAATCTGAGTCATAAGGCAATAACTAGCACCACCTTTGAGATGATAAACATTTCCACATGTCCTTTTTCTAGTAGTAATTATTATTTCAGAGCTTTTTCTGATCTCATAGCCATCATCATGAAACATATGATTGTAACCCTTAATACACATCTATCCAACACTCAAGAGATTATGCTTTAAACCTTTAACATAAAGAACATCATCAGTGTTATGCTTTCCATCAAAACTAATTGAACCTTTTCCACAAATCATAGCAGCTTCATCACCACCTAATCTAACCAATCCACCATCATATTTTTCAAGTTTAACAAACTTACTCTTATCACTGTTGAAGTTGTGAAACCAACCTCACAGGACCCAGTGAACACCTGCAAAACCTACGAAACCTTCCATAAGAGAAAAAAAAAAAGAAAAGAGAGCAATTTGCACAAAAAAGATGCAATTAATGAAATGGATTAATGAATTACATGAGAGAACTTGCTTTTATATTAGCACGTTATAAAACCCTAAAAAAGGATTCCTAAGTTTAGTTTAAGTGAAATAAAGTAAAGGTGACTTAATTAATTGATCAATATGATTAAATTAATTAAGTAAAGAACCTATTACTCTAACACCCCCCCTAAGATGAACTTAGGGAGAAGCTAAAAAAAACTAAGGACAAATGCATGAAAGCAAAGATGGGTCCAGGCAACTAGGCCTAATGAGGTACCCATGTACAAAAGAGTCTCTCATAAATAGAGAAAAGGAGAAAACCACATGGGAAAAACTCCTCCCCAAAAGAGAGAACAAACCTCCCTACAAGAGAGAGAGAAAGAGTGAAGGACTAAGAAGCCTCCACAAAAGATGTCCCAAAAAAATAGGAACATGAAGAACTCCACTAAAGCATGAAGAAGCTGCAAACACTATCAAAGACTGACTGCTATAGTGCTGAAAGAAGAACCTCCTCTAAAATAAGATGAAGATTAGAATCAAGAAGATAAGAATCTGCATGAGTGCCCCCAACGACACTACTCGAATCAGATGGCAAACAAAGGCAAAACATCTAGAACTCGAAGATACAAATGGCATAGGTACCAAAAGTCTGAAGAACTAATCAAGTGAAAATAGAAGGTTGCCTCCACAAAAGGAATGCAAGAGTGTCCATATGGTAAATGCTCCATCTCATTGAAATGCATGGGTAACCAGCCACTGATGTACCATTGCATCTGCCTAGTACATAGGAACAAATACTAGATACATAACTCACTCCAACGTGAAACCAAGGAAGCATTAACACCAATAGTAGAAACTCCCCATAATGCGAACAAGGGAGAGCCATGATAGGTACACTGAAACTGTGTGAAACCAAGAAGTGCATGTAGAAGAAACAAGAACATCTAAATGTGCAAAAATGAAAGTACCAGCAAATAAAAGGGTGTGCAAACCAAGGCACACATGCATGAGACAAGAATCAATGTGATTCACTGCTATCATGGAAGGGATACTCACTTGACAAGGGTGTGATGGCAAAACAGAAGGTAAACATCAGCCCCCCCATGGCACTTTATATCATAGTGTGAGTAAAATAAGGCACAAAATAATGCCCAAGATCTCAAGAATACATGTACAATGTTGAGGCACTTTATTTCAGTGTGTTTACATATGAGAAGTGCTTACAATGAAAACTCACAATGTCTAAAAAAGGACCACATGTTGAAAATACAATTCTCTGACAAAAAGAGAGGAAACTAATAGCACCATGATGAAGTACACAGAAAAACATGCACTTTCAAAAAAAGGGACCCCAAAAGGAGTCCAGATGTAGAAGATATGGCTCGTCAAAGTCTCTAAAATGAGAACTGCATAGCAACATCACTGATAAAACTAATTTCTAGAAAAAAAAAAGTCAAAACTAAAAACAACATGCACCACTGTGAAGAGCACGAAATTCTACCCCTTTTCAAAAATAAATTCACTGAAAAATACCACCGTATGACTGAGATATGGCCTCTAGAAGATGGAGTGCAAAACTGAAAAGCCCAATGGTGAAGGGTAGATTTGGCAAAAAAATAACCTCCACCAAAATTAGCAAAACTACCTCCAAATTTAGACCCTTGCCAAACTGGTTAGGTGTAGCAAAAATAAAACTACTCCAGACAAATGTAGAGCTCCTCCAAATTTGATTAAATAGCCAACTTTAGAAAAAATGTCAAAAAAGCCACCAAAAGCTTGGGGATGAATTTCAAAGCATGCAGGTACAGGAATTTGTGCATGTGTTTTTTTATTAATAAAAAAACACCGGAAAAAAAAAATTATTACAAATTGTTTTTTTTTTAAATAATTAAAAAAACATGTTTATTTTTTTATTAAAAAAATATAAAAAAGTGATGAAATTTTTTTTAATATTAAAAAAAATTTTAAAAATATGTGGGGGGGGAGGGGCAGGGAAACCCCCCCACGCAGCCCTTCATTTTAAAAAAAAATTAAAAAAGAGAGATGGGTGTGGGAAGGCCAAAGCCTTTCCCACGTCCCATTCATAAAGGGTTTGCAGGACAACAGGTACGCTTAGGCCCAAAGTGGCAGGACAGCAGGTACGAGTGCTTGCGCAATACCCTGTGTAGGTACCTAGTACAAAAAAACTTTTTTTTTGCTGTCTTTTATTTTAATATAAAAAACCCTTTTTTTAAAATAATTTTTTTGAAAAAAAATTACATGCAGGGGGGGAAAAAAAATTTAAATCACCTCATGCAGCGTGTTGGGTAGGCCGTACGGCTTGCTTGGCAAAAAAAATTTGCCCCAGATGAGCCTAAGCTAGATTTTAACTATTTGATAGTTGATCTTAAGGTTTTTGGGCCTTCTAAGCGCTGGTGAGGTTCGTTTGGGCCCAAAATGCTTTGAAAAATAACTTTCCTCTAGATCCCAAAAAAAGCACCCTGTTGAAACCCTTGTAGATCTAGCCTATGAAGCTCAAAACAAGAAAAATAAAAGGCTAATCTAACTATTTTGACTTCTCTGAATCCAATGGAATACTCTGTTTTACACAAAAATGCACTAAGAAAAAAGTTCTTGCTCAAAATTTTATCCAAATCTGAGAAAGGGCTTGCAGATCTGGAGCTCTGATACCATGTTGAAGTTGTGAAACCAACCTCACAGGACCCAGTGAATACTTGCAAAACCTAAGAAACCTTCAACAAGAGAAAAAAAATAAAGAGAGCAATTTGCACAAAAAGGATGCAATTAATGAAATAGATTAATGAATTACATGAGAGAACTTGCTTTTATATTAGCAAGTTATAAAACCCTAAAAAGAGATTCCTAAGTTTAGCTTAAGTGAAATAAAGTAAAGGTGACTTAATTAATTAATCAATATGATTAAATTAATTAAGTAAAGAACCTATTACTCTAACAATCACCTGTCATATGATTTGAACATCCACTATCAATGATCTAGTCATATTTTTATTTTCTGGCATGAAAAGTAGACATTACAGTGCCATTAGGGTTAGTGCTTGCTTCCAAACCCTTTTCCTTCACATAGTTTCCAAAGTTAGTAGAAATAGTTTCATCTCTTAGGGCTATGAATAGGCATTCATTATCATTATCATCCTCATAATTAGATTCATCATTAGATATACTTGCATCTTCTCTAACATAGTAACTTTTCTTAACAATCCTACCTCTATTTTCCTTATTCTGAATTCTCAAAGCTCTGTTTGGACACCTTGAAGCATAATGACCTACTTTTCCACAACTGAAACATTTAAAAGGCAACTTACCACTGAACTTTCCACTACCCTTTTTCATCCTTCTCACAAAGTTAGCTTCAACTTCATCAAAGTCTTCCGAATCTGATTCCACAGTCTTCTCTAATTTGATGGCCTTAAAAGAAGTCTCATCCTTTGTAGTTCCACTAGTTGTACCAAACTGTCTTATTTCAAAAGTAGTTAGTGTGCCAAGCAACTGATCTTTGTAAATTGGTTCAAATTCCATAATTCTTCAATGGTAGAAACCTTATGACTGTAAGTTTTAGGAAGAGTTCTAAGTACCTTCAATATCACTTCTTTATAATCTATACTTGCCCCAAGTCCTTTGATGCCATTGACAAATTCATCCACCTTTTGTAAGTAGCTTGTAATGTTTTCATCTTCAGACATTTGCATGGTCTCAAAAGTGAGCTTCAAATTCTAAATTTTAGCTTGTTTGACTTTATCATCTCCTTCATAAACACTTTCCAACTTTTTCCAAATCGCATTAGTAGTCTTCAAATTCACAACTTTCACCAACTTAGAATTAGTAAGTCCACTTAACGGAGCATGTTTTTTCTTACCATCTATTTTAGCAGGTTTGATATCATCTTCAGTGCTTATACCATTCTTAGGTACAGTGTAATTAAAATTGACTGATTTCCAAACATCACAACCAAGAGCAATTAGAAAGGCTTCCATCCTTACCCTCCAGAGTGCATAGTCTGATCCATCAAACAAGGGAATCTATTTCTTTTGTGCCATCCCGGATCTACCTCAAGCTGTTAACCTTTCTTCAAAGGAACCTAGCTTTGATACCAATTGTTGAATGCACAAGACAACTAAGAGGGGGGGTGAATCAATTGTAACAAAACTTCAAACCCTTACAAACATTCAGATCCACATTAACCTTTAAGAAAGTTATGATGTTTAAGCATGAAAAGAAAATAACTAAAATTGAATCATAACAACACCACACACAAAACAACACCATATTTTATGTAGAAAACACTAAAAGTGAAAAACCACGGTGAGGATTAGCTCACAATATAATGTAGTAGCAATATCAAATTATAAAGGCTCACTGCCAAAGGGCTCACTGCCCAAAAGAGAGAATACTCACTGCAAGTGGATTCACTATCCAAGTGGACTCACTACCCACTGAGAAAGAAAGAAAGAAGAGAAGAATGGCTCGCTCCCAAGATTTGAACTGGTATAGTTGCATCTAATGTATGCATGGAGTTCAGTTCCAATGAATCTCAATATCCATAACAGCACACACAACATCTTCACAACATCACTAAAAATAGTAGACACCTTCTGCTCACTGCATCCAGTAGCTTAACAAATGTAATCTATCACTTCCTTGATCAAATTTGCATCACAAACATCATATCCCTCACGTGCACCTTCATCCATGACTCCTTGACACTTATTTATACAATCACCAATCATGAAAACATTCTCCAAGGTTGGCAACACAACTGAACCCATAAAATTCAAATTAAGTCTAGACCTAAACATTCCCATAGAGGAAGGGAATGAATGTATACCACATCATGCCTTAGCATGGATCTAAATCCACTCTTACATGCTTCATCACGCTTTCACTTTCACCAAATCATAATCGCAAATAGTGTAAACAATCAAGTCAGCCATCCTTGTGTTAACACCATGAACTTTTAAATGCAAGCTTCCTCAGAATCACATGACAACATGTGGACCACACACCAAGCTCTAACATGATCTAGAAACATCCACAAGCACCTAAAAACCAACAAATTCCTTTACAACATCTTTCACCTAAAGAAACTTCACACCGGAGTACTTAACCAGCTATATCATTCTCTATCATCATCTGTAACTTAAGAAATGTACTTGCAGAGCACTAAAACACAAACCACTTGAGCTGAAGAAAAATATAGAATTTATAAGCACACATCCAAAACCATAAAACCTGAAACCATTATGCAGATAAATGTGGAGCAAAATACTTTCTCCCAGACACACTGCAAACACTATCAAACACTATCCTCAAATTGGTGAACACAACTTCCACATCACAATGATCCAGAGCACCAAATTCTAGATTTAACATCTTCAAACACTTCTAAACAACATATCCAAACCGCATACTTAGATTTCCAACACAAAGGAAATGTGGAGCAAAAACTTGAATAGCACTCTCATTAGAAGACACAGTTGACACCAATGACAACACAAACCTGTTGACATCAATGACAACACTGATTAGCACATACTTGCAACATCATCAACTATCATCTTGGACATATCCTTAGCCTCTTCAATGGCTATGTCAATAGGGTCAAATCTAGAAGGTGGACTCCTTATGATTTTCTCAATAATCCTTTGATCTTCCATAGTTTCTCCATTTATCTTTAGCTAATTTATCATGGTAGAAACCCTAGTGTGGAAATTAGAAATGGACTCATTGTCCTTCATTTGCAAGGTTTCAAAATATCTTCTTAATAGTTGGAGCTTTACCAATATCACTTTATCAATCCCTTTATATTTGTTTTGGAGTTTTTCCCATGCTTGTTTTGAGTAGTTTGCTATTGCAATGCGGGGGAAAGTAGCCTCTGTCAAGGCTACCTCAATCAGACTGAGGGCTTTTGCATCCTTCATTTGGGTTTCCTTCAACTGATTCCTTTGGGCATTTGATAGGGTTGCATAGGCTGCTAGGTCTGTAGTGTCTATGAACCCATTGATGACCAGCTCCCATAGGTCATTTGCATCCAATATAGTTCTCATCTTCTTAGCCCATATATCATAGTTCTACCCATCAAAGTTTAGTGGTTGTTGTCATCCTTTTTTGTCCCTACTTGCCATTTCACTAGATTTAGACAAGACTGTCAAACCCAGAAAATCTTAGTGCTTGGAAAACTAGGGTTTTTTCTCAAAACACCCACAAAAGGCAAACTACCTAGAAAAGTAGAGCTTGGATACCACTTGTTGGCAAGTGGGGGGGTTTGATGGCTGTCTAAAACTGATTGCTACAGCAATGTGGAAACCATAAAAACAAACACACAAAATGAGAGAGAGAATACACAAAGCAACAATATATATTTATATTTTCCTCTTCAAAAATTACATTAAAAAACTTGATACAAACTTTATTCAGAGTTGTTGCTCTATTTTTTGATATGACCCTATAACTAGAGTTGATGTTCATGACACCTCTAGAGCTAACTGCAGGGACTCCGTAGCTATCTATGTATACCATGTGCTGATGCACACAAACTTCTATTCACTACTACATTATTCTTCTGCTCTCTGTTGTTCTCTTCAAAAATATTCCTTCTGCTACTGCAGGCTTTTTTCTCTCTATCTTGCTCCTTTTCTAAAAATTGACCATTTCATTCTCCCTTTTTGTCTCTTTTATTTTCACTCAAAAAATGGCGCTCAAACATTTCAAAATCAAAGTTACCTACCAAAAATAAATGTTGGTAGGGCAAACGGTTACAGGGGTCAGATTGAGGAGATCCCCAAAACTGATGCGAGGGGTTGGATGCATTTAATTGTTGACTATAGACTAATTGATATTCCAATAGAATCAAAGCCACCTTGTACCTACCAAGATGGTCCACAAGAAAATGGAAGTTGATGGAATTTGGAATGCACACAACCAGAAACAATGATGATGAAGTTGCTAGTAGGATATAATCTAAATGTTAAATGAGAAGAGTTGAAGCATCTAGGAATGATTATCTTAGAGACTCAGTTTGGTCTAATTTGTGAAGCTTTGTGGAATCAAGAGTAGTGAATAGGAAGCCTTCCCTTGACTATGGCATACAGGATGGGTGGTTGTATAAGTTCACATTAATGCTTTCTTATGGGGCCTTATTTCCAAATTTTGCTAAAGATGATTGGTTTCCTCTTACAATGAACATTTTGGTGTAGAGAAGACCTTGCAATACCTTTGATGGTACTTTTATTGGCCTTCTATGCAAAAGCAAGGAGGGAATTACTTCTATCGGTGCTCTCTTTATAGGCTATCTAAGTCTTCTAATCAAAACCTTGGATTCTATCAACCATCACATATATGTTCTCAACCATGGGAATCTGTTACCTTGGACTTCATTAGTTTTCTGTCCGATGCTCATTGCCAACATAGCTACATTTTTGTGGTTGCCTAAATATTTTCCAAAATGGTTATCTTTATGTTGTGCTTCACAAGATACAGGCTTGTTCTTCAAGCACATTTGGAGCAATTTGGGCCATTGGTCATAATCATTTTAGATTATAACTCAATTTTTTTTAGTCACTTTTGGCAATTTTTGTGGAATCTTTTGGGTTTCTAGTTGCACTTCTCCATTTCATTTCCTTGATAGATTAATGTCCAGATTGAGGTTTCTATTTGCACTTTAGTCCATGCTCTCTGCATTTATCATCAAAAGAGCAGACAACATGACACCTATTTGCATTTCATTCAACATAACTACAACTAGGCAGCCCATGGCCTTTGGCACCTTATGAGCATTTGAAGAATATTTTGTTTGAATCTCATGTATAAAATTTGAATTAATAGGCAATCAAAAATAGATGTGTCAGTTGGGTCTCAATAATTAATAGTTTTGTTTTGACGGTAGCTATGCTATTAGATTCCCAAATTGCAATGCCCAAAAAGAACACAGGGAAAGTACATGAATTCCTTAGCTAATAAATAGTCAGTGAGTTCCTTGGCTAAGAAATAGTCAATCATAGTAAGTTGTGAGAGGACCAAAGCTACAATAATCCTAATGTACCATAGACATTCAATGCCATCACAATTTAGAGTTTGTCAGCTAACAAAATAACTCTAGTTCTTTTTCTCTATTTGAGCTTTTTGGATATATTAATTACTTATACTATGAAAGCATTTCTTATTATGCTACTACACAATGAACATAAAAAACTCCATCAAAATTGCAAGCAGCTTTAGTCAGGGACTGCAACTGCAATGCAGCCCTTGTTTCATCATGTGAAGAGGCTTATAAGAAAGGGGCCTATGTAAGGAATAAACTATCTTATTTTATAAATGAAGTCATCTCTTCTATGTTTTACTTTTTAAATTTCATGAGGTCTTAAGGCTATTTAATGGGGAAGTTTGAAAATAGCTTATAATTAGTTTTGTCCCATACGTGGGGCATCAATAAAGGAGTTTACTTTATGTCCCTTCCCATATAATTTTGCTCATTGCACAACACTTTCCAAAAACCAATGCAACACAAACTTATTATGTTTTTTCTTTTCCATATCACTAAAAGTTGCAGTGAGGTGTGAATTTGTAAAGAGGCAAGTCTTGAATATATACTAATAGCTCTTTATTATAGGTTGATAGCACATATATGTAGTTGGTAAGAGATTTGATTGTGGTGGTTTTTTTAGGCATATATCTCCAAGTCTAATCTCCATTAGTGATCTTATTTCCTAAATTTTTTTTGATCATGTACACAACAAAGTTGGATATGGCTTGGGTCCAAAACATATTAAATATTGTTGTAGGTGTCTATATTGTGAGTGTGGGTAAAATAGGGCATCAAAGGGTACTAATCTTTAAGATATTTATATTTTTTTCTATAAAGATTTGACGACCATTGTTTTAAAGGATAGAAATTCTTGGTTTGATGCCTTGGAAACAATTTTTGACTAATTTCGAGTTGCTCATCTTTATGGCAAATCATTTGTATATTAGCATGACTCTCTGAAGCCCTGATATTGTGCCCTGTTGCATTCCCCACTTATATTATATCTATGTTCTGGCTATTATTTTAATTTATTCTTCTATTCTTAGTTGTGCATATCCATTATAGTCTAGGTGATCTCAATAGGGAAAGAAATCAAATCTTGGCAAAGGCGTTTGAATGCTACAAGCTATTTGAGTGAATTTATAGCATGGGGGCACACATACCCATAAGGTTAGGAAAGTGTGTGGCTAATTTTGATGAAAGCCTACCAAGTCTTCAATGAAAGAATATATGGTTGTTTAGACAAGTGGGTATGATTAGATGTTGGAGATAGGACCTAGTTTTCCATACATGCAGGAATAAAGGAGGGTTTTGTAAGTTGTCTTATCATTATTTTATATGCTCTAATGCATATTATGCCAATATTTGATTTTGTAAAGGTGTATAACTATTAAATATTTGAACATATGATTTTAGGTAGGCAGAGGAGATAGGGGTTAAGTGTTGATTTGATTATAAGAGGTGGGGAACACACCCCTATGCTACAAGATAGGGGATAGAATACTCTATATATGCCCTATTTTGTCCTATAATGAGGGTCTTTTTTCCATTTCATGTATGAAAGAATACCTAAGAAATATTTTTAGAGATTAAAACAATGTATGTGGGGTCTTGGGTAATGTATTTGTTTGTGTGTTAACTTGGAGAAGGTGCAATTACAGAAGTTTCCTCTCCATAGTTTATATGTCTCCCTCATGGAGTGAGGTATTTTAAATCATGAGTGTGTGCATTATAGCTTCTCAAGTCACATAAAATGGCTTTTTATTTTGAGTATTTAGTAGTGTTGTAGCACAAGTCATTGCAACTATTTGTAATGGCATTTTCCTTAATGCAAGTGGAGTGCTTTTGAGTTGTTATGAATGTGTAAGAAGACCTAAATTGTGTGACGAATTCTAAATATATCATTATATTTAAATGATAAATATATAGTGTTGTTCTTGTTACAAGTTTATACAAATGCTGGCATTATTTTATCACTTTGACTCTATTTCTCATTTGGATAGGCATTGGTCATGGATGGAGAAGGACCAAATGTCAAACTTAAGCAAATTCTTTGTGTTCTTCTATGTAGTTTATATATAGTTTAAGGTCTTTCCATTTATATAGCCTTGTAAATCACAACCTATTAAAACTTCTTGAGTTCTTGTGAATAGTCATATCTTTCGTGGGTTGTGTGTCATAGACTTGAGATGTGCATGTGTATAAGGAGTGTAAGGGGATTTATCAAAGGGATATAAATTTGATTTATTTATTGTCACATGTACATGTTCATATTATATTCTTTGTATGAGGTCTATTATGTCTATTTAAGGCTACCATAAAGCAAGGTCAACCAAGACCTAAGCTAGAAATCTTAATATTTCTCTAATTTTCTTATGAAGACCTCATGGAACACCCTTCCAAGTTATATAGAGCCAAAAATAGATGTTTTACATAGGAAAAGAGATCTAATCAATTGTACACTAACTAGATCAACCTTTCCTATACAACATTAGAATACAACCAAACCAAGGCTTGTACACTTAACTACAGTCCTTAAAGGAGATCCAAATGCTCTGGGGTTTGTTTTTTTTTTCTTGTAATAGATGAGATTGAATTAATGAGGTTAGATCTAGGGTTTCTATGATGAAATATTATAAAATAGAACTTACCAATCGAGGCTGAAAACCTAGAAACCGGGACCTAAACTGAGAAGAGTAGGACTATTGAAGGGCACTGCTGAAAATATGGCCTAGATCTGGAGGACTAGGGTGCCCAGGTGCTAGTGTCCTAGGGTTTGGGGCTATCGGAAGTCTGAGACACTTCTGACACATGTATTTTTGTTTTTCTATCATTTGTTTCTATCAGATCTTTTATCTTTGCCCTGCACACATAACAGAGGGAAAATGGTGTTGTATACAGTCTTGCCCCAATCAAACCTCTGTGTAAGTATTCCCACTTTCACAACATAAAGGATTAGATCAAGTGTGCATTCCATAGGTAGGTAGAGGTAGAGTTGATTAATCAAAGATAAATGTAAACAAACATGAAGGGAAGATGTTACCATGAACATGAAACCCTTGATGGGATGATGTCACTACCAAATCACCACAAGGAGAAAATGAAGGAGGGACCTTCCTTGAAGATCTGTAAAAAGGGTTAGTACACAGCAATATGTTGAACATGCCAGGATACTGCGAGGGGGTGGGGTGAATCAATATCTAAACAAACTTCAAATCCTCCAGAGAAGATTAAAACTTAAGCATTACAACATTAACATAAACATGAAAGATCAACAGAATACACATCAACACATAACACTAGATATTTGTGGAAAACCCAAGAAGGGAAAAAACATGGTGAGGATTAACTCACAATATATGAAGCTCAAAATTACAACTTTGTTTTAGGGCTACAATGCAAGGAATCTACTACTCCTTCCTGACTTTGTTTTAGGACTACAACCTAAGGAAGATACTACTCCCTGAAAAACTTTACTTTAGGGTCACTCCCAAGGAAGCTACAACTCCCTGCAGATTTTGTTTTAGGGCTACAACCCAAGGAAGCAACTACTCCCTGATCTGATAAAAAACTCAAAAATGATTGCAGTATGATAGTCCTTCTACTACCTAAAAACTGACATTGAATCTCACACCTTTGATGATTTCAAATCTACTTCTTCTAATGATTGGATCAATTAGGCACACTCTTCACTTCCCTCCTATCACAAAAATGTCTTCAAGATGAATCAAGATAGCATCTAACTCTTCTTCTCTTTCTCCTTCAGTCATACCTCATAATACATGTAATATTCATACTCTGCTTAAATTTACACATTCATATATTTATCTTCGCAATCATACCTCACCTAGACCAACTAGGTTTATAATATATACATGACATTACATTGAGTTCATTACAAGTCATCTAATAAAATAAGAATGTTACATTTGACAAGTCAACTAGAGATTATACAACATGAAACATGCATAGGGAAATCTCTATCATGAACAACATGCTACTCTAGAAGGAACCACACGCTTTGCACATCCCATATCATGTGCACTCTAGTCCTAAACATCCTTCACCGTATTGTTCTTCAAGGAATCACCTCCGCACATATCGCTCATTTGAAATAGGATGACCTTAAGTAGGAAGACATGAAATTTGAAGTATAATGGTCACCACCACTTGAAAACCTTGTGCAGTACTGGAAACATAAAAGATCTTCATGAAATTCTTCCAAATGAGTCTTCATGACTCATATAATGCCTTCAGATACACCTCTAACTCCACATAGAAAATACATTGTGCCGCATACCTTAAAACATGCACACTGAGATCAAACAGCCATCTGGAACACAATATAACACACTGTTATTGAGAAACTAACCTTGTGGAGCACCAAGACACCTGAAACTAAAAGGATGCATGTAATACACATCCCTGAACATGTCCACCAAACCACATAGGTAATTCTTCTCTTCTGGAGGAATGCGGAGCATTTCAACAAGCCTTCAACATTACTTTTCTCAGACAAAATACAAACTAAAACTCCACCACTTATAACTTTCACTGCTGAGGGTGTAAAGACCTAAAACTTTAGAAATAGCACCTCCATTAGATACTGAACTTACCTTCTGAATCGTAAGACCTTATCTTCAAATGTGGAGAAATATGAAGCCAAACATTGCAGTACTATGAATACCTTATTTAGAAACAACACTGTCTCCAAACTATCAACTGCAAAACACTCTTCTGGTAATCCAAACAATATGAAACTTGGAACATACATGCTTTGAAACTATATGAAGCTATCTACCAATCCACAGAGATACAACATTAAAATTATGAAAACACGGAGCAATCTCCCAGACAATCATCAAAACAGTCTTCATGTAGAAGAAACTTTCACCAACATCTAGACGGCAAAACTTCTTTGTATCAACACATACATTCTTGTGAACAACAGGAGAGAGCATATGGTATACTTTAGACCATCAGTAACATCTCTCCAACTTTAGCAACACATTTGATCATATTAGTGCTTCTAATTCCCATATTAATATGTCATCTTTGTTGTCAACAAACATACTTAATGAATACAATCTCTGTTGACTAAGAGCTTTAGGAACATGACATCCAACCATGAACTTCTACTTCCCATCTTAATATGTCTTCTCTTCAGCCACCAGATAGGACATGACATCCAACCATGAACTATATCTTCTCTGCTAGTTGGGGACATGACATCCAACCACGAACTTCTATATCTTCTCTGTTGGATGTTGACATGGTCAACATCCAACCATGAACTTATATATCTTCTCTATTGGATGGGGACATGACATCCAACCATGAATTTCTAATTCCCATCTTAATATATCTTCTTTATGACATGACATCCAACCATGAACACCATCACACATTCATGATAGTGTTGACATTAATGACAACCTTGTGACAGTGTTGACATCAATGACAACACATCCAATCATGAACTACTGATTTCCATCGTAATATATCTTCTTTAGGACATGACATCCAACCATGAACACCATCACATATTCATGAGAGTTTTGACATCAATGACAACCTTGTGATAGTGTTAACATCAATGACAACCTTAAGAACCATATGTGTAACAATCTCCCCCTTTGAATTGATGGAAACACACTTGCTACACACACACCTACTCATTCTCCCCCTTTGACATCAAGGAAAAAGGGCAACTTCTTCTCCCTTAGGGCATAACTTCTTGCAACAAACAAACTACCCCTATTATCAACAACCACTACCTACTCCCCTTGAGAGGTAGCCACCATCAGTCCAAGAAAAAGATATAACATGAACCACTCCCCTTGGACAAATGCACCATTGTGCATCTAGTAAGAAGGAGGAGGGGCAATTACCCCTAACATCTACCAAAGATCCTCAAAAGTATCATTTGCAAGAGCATTTGTGAAAATATATGCAATCTAATCCTTTGTTGGAACATATTCCAACCTTACTTCCTTATATGCAACCTTCTCTCTTAGAAAGTGATACATGATTGCTATATGCTTGGTTCTAGAATGCATCACTGGATTCTTAAAAATATTGATAGCACTTGTATTATCACACAAAATAGGAATAGGATCATCATACAATACCTTGATATCCTTCAAAGTTTGTTTCATCCACAATACTTGTGTACAACATGATGTTGTTGCAATATACTCTACCTTTGCAATTGATAATGACACTAAATCTTGCTTCTTGCTCTGCCATGAAACCAATCTGCTTCCTAAAAATAAAGCACCACCACTTGTACTTCTTCTATCATCAACACAACCAACCCAATCAGCATCAGTGTAGGCACTCAGATCAAAGTCATTACCTCTTGGATACCATAAGCCATAATCCAGAGTTCCCTTCAAATATTTGAATATCCTTTTTATTTCCTTCTCATGTGTTTGCTTGGGATTGGCTTGATATCTAGAAACTACACATATTGCATGCATAATATCAGGTCTAGAAGCAGTCAAGTACAACAATCCTCCAATCATAGATCTATAGAAAGTCTTATCAACCTTCAGAGAATCATCATCCTTGGTCAAATGACATCCAATGACCATAGGAATACTTATTGGTTTTGAATCCTCCATACCAAACTTCTTCATCTCTCTAACATACTTAGCTTGAGAAACAAAGATACCATCATCTAGCTGAGCAATTTGAAGACTAAGGAAGAAAGACATCTCACCAATCACAGACATCTCAAACTCTTTTTGCATCTCCTCTACAAACCTTTTATACATATCATCATTTCCACCAAAGATGATATCATCAACATATATTACAACTATCAATATCATATTTCCTTCTTCCTTGATGTAAAGATTTCTATTTGTAGTACCTTTCTTGAAGCGTTGCTGAAGTAAATACTTATCCAACCTAGCATACCAAGCTCTAGGTGCATACTTGAGACCATACAAAGCCTTTTTGAGTCTACACACTATGTCTGAATCTTCTGATATCTAAAAACCATTTGGTTTCTCAATATAGACTTCTTCCTCTAGATCACCATTCAAAAATGTTGACTTAACATCCATCTAATAAACCTTGAAGTTCTTGTGAGTAACAAGCACAAGAAGCATTCTGATTGCCTCCATCCTGGCTACCAGAGCAAAAGTCTCCTCAAAATCAATTCCTTCAACTTGAGAATAGCCTTTACACACCAATCTTGCTTTGTCCCTCACAACTTCACCTTCTTCATTTAGCTTGTTCTGGAACACCCACTTTGTTCCTATGGCATTCTTGTTCACTGGTCTGGGAACCAATTCCCATGTCTGATTCTTCTCTGTCTGATCCAATTCTTCTATCATTGCTTTTATCCATCCATCATCTTTGCTAGCATCGGCAAAGGTCAAAACACCTTTATTCTTGTCCCCAATGATCTGATCTATTGAATGGTTCTTCTGAACACACTTTGCTAGAGTCTTGGGTATCTGCTCTAGTTCTTATTCCTTTTCCTCTTTCCCTTCTTCTTCATCTTTAATGCATGGAAATATGTCATATCCAGGGTCCTCTAATTCTTGTGAGATCTGATACAGGTCTTCATCTACTTTAACATTTGTGCTTGCAATCATCTTTCCTAATCTCTTGTTATAGCATCTATAGGTCGTGCTTCTGGTTGAGTAACCAAGAAAGATCCCTTCATCACTTCTTGAGTCAAACTTTCCTAGGTCTTCTTCATCTCTTTTGATATAGCACTTGTTGCCAAAGATCCTGAAGTATCTAACAGTAGGAGGTCTTCCATACCATAGAACTGCTTCCTTCTAGTACATTTCAAGCAGATCTGCATCCTTCAACATTGCCCTACCCATCTCTTACATAGTCCTATTCTTCCTTTCCACTACCCCATTTTGCTGAGGAGCTCCAGGAGGTGACAGATGTCTCCTAATACCATGATCTTCACAAAACTTATCAAATTCATTTGAAGTAAACTCACCTCCTCTATCATACCTTAAACATTTGATCTTAGTATCCATTTCATTCTCAACCATAGCTTTGAAAACCTTAAACTTATCAAGGGCATCTAATTTTTCTCTTGAGAAAGTAACCCAAGTCATTCTAGAATAATCATCAATAAGTAACATGAAATACCTTTCACCTTGTTGAGTATTTACTCTTGTAGGGGCACATAGGTCAATATGAATCAGCTCCAATGGAATTGAAGAAGAATACTCTTTTCTCTTGAAACTTGTCTTTGTTTGCTTTCCCATTTGACATTCCTTGCATAATGTGTTTGCAGGCTTGGTTATCTTGGGCATATCTCTCACCACACGAATAGAGCTAATATTTGTCATATTATCAAAGTTATTGTGTCCCATTTTTTTGTGTCATAGCTAACACTCACTGGATTGAGCTAGTAGGCATGTTCTTCCATTTACCTCCTTCAGATCTTAGATATCACCATATGACTTGATTCCTTCTGCAACAAGTTTTCCAGACCCTGCCTTCTTAATTTCACAACATTTGGCATGAAAGGTAAGATTGTATCCTTTACTACACATCTAACTGACACTGAGAAGATTGTTGTTTAGCCCTTTGACATAGAGGACATCCTCAGTCCTATTCTTTCCATCCACCCTTTCCACATATTTGTGCTGACTCATCACCACAAAACTTCGCAGCTCCACCATTCCACTTCTCAAGACTGATAAACTTCTCCTTGTCACTAATCATATGATTGGATATCCACTGTCAATTACCCAAGCCTTGGCTTCTTCTTTTGCATGAAAGGCAGTTCGTACAACCATTGATCTATCATTATTTTGGTTAGCTTGCAAGGTATCAGTCTTTTCACATTTTCCAATATCATCCTTTTTATCACCAACATTCAAGGCCATGAAAAGTCTTTCATCATTTGAATCATCATGATCCTCATCTTCTGAAGAACAATTGTTCTCTATGGACTACATGCTCCTTTTGAACTTGTCTCTCTTGTTACTACCCCTTGATTCTTTAAAAAGGACATTTAGAAGGAAAATAACCAATAATTCCACAATTAAAACATTTGAAAGGTAACTTACCTCTATATTTGCATGTGCCTTTCTTCAATGTCCTTACAAAGTTTGCTTCTACATCGTCCAGGTCATCATCTTAATCAGCTGCTTCATCTTCTATTTTCTTACTTGCTTTAAATGTTGATTCCTTCTTTAGAGCACCTTTGTCAAATTCTCTCATTTTAAAAGTTGTGAGAGAGACAAACAATTGATTTATTCAAATCATGAGATTCCTCAATGGTAAAAACCTTATGACTGTAAGATTTAGGAAGAGATCCCAAAACCTTCTTCACAATTTCATCTTCTTTCACTTCCCCACCAAGACCTCTGATGCCATTGACTATTTCATCCACCTAGAGCATGTAACCAGTAATGTCTTCATCTTTTGTCATCCTTAGGGTTTCAAATTTTCTCTTGAAAATTTGCAACTTGGCTTGCTTCACTTTACTATCTCCTTTATAAATGCTTTCAAGTTTATTCCAAACATCCTGAGTAGATGTACAACCCATTACCTTCACAAGTTATTACTTAGCTAGACCACTCATGATAGCATTCTTTGCCTTGGCATTGTTATCATATGACTTAGTCGCATCTGAATCTGCATGATTGTTAGCAAGAATAGTGTATCCCTTCTTGACTGATTGCCAAATGTCATACCCTAGAGAAGATAGATAGTTTTCTATCCTTAGCTTCTAAAAGGAATAATTTGTTCCATCAAACATAGGTACCTTGAGAGATCCATTATTAGTCATTCTGGACCTTCCTCAAGTAGTTAAGCTTCTTCTGAGTAACTTGGCTCTGATACCAATTGTTGAACACACTAGGATACTAAGAGGGGGGTGTTCAAATTAGTATCTAAACAAACTTCAAATCCTCTGGAGCAGATTAAAACTTAAGCATTATAGTATTAACATAAACATGAAAGATCAACACAATGCACATCAACACATAACACCAAATATACATTGAAAACCCAACAAGGGAAAAACCACAGTGAGGATTAACTCACAATATATGAAGCTCAAAATTACAACTTTGTTGTAGGGCTACAACCCAAGGAAGCTACTAATCCCTGAAAAAATTGCTTTAGGATCACTCCCAAGGAAGCTACAACTCCCTGCAGACTTTGTTTTAGGTCTACAACCCAAGGAAGAAACTACTCCCTGATCTAATAACAAACTCAAAAATGATTACAATATAACAATCCTTCTACTACCTGAAAACTAGCATTGAAGCTCACACCTTTGATGATTGTAATTCTGCTACTTCTGATGATCGGATCAATTAGGCATACTCTTCACTTCTCTCCTATCACAAAAAATGTCTTCAAGATGAATCAGGACAGCCTCTAACACTTTTTCTCTTTCTCCTTCAGTCACACCTCATAATGCATGTAATATCAATACTTTTTACACATTCATATTTTTCTCTTCGCAATCATACCTCACCAAGACCAATTAGGTTTACAATATATACTTGACATTACATTAATTTCATTACAAGTCAGCCAATACAATAAGAATATTACATTTTACAAGTTAGACAGAGATTATACAACACGAAACATGCATAGGGCAAGCCCTATCATGAACAACACGCTATTGTAGAAGGAACCACACACTTTGTAGATCCCAATTCATGCTTAGTCTAGTCCTAAACATCCTTCACTACATTGTTCTTCAAGGAATCACCTTCTCACACATCGCTCATTTGAAATAGGATGGCCTTAAGCAGGAAGACATGAAATTTGAAGTATAACGGTCACCACTACTTGAAAACCTTGTGCGGTACTGGAAACATAAAAGATCTTCATGAAATTCTTCTAGATGATCATGACTCATACAACACCTTCAAATACACCTCTAACTCTTCACAACAAACACATTGTGCCGCATGCCTTAAAACATGCATACTGAGATCAAACAGCCATCTAAAACACACTGCTATTGAGAAACTGACCTTACGGAGCACCAAGACACCTAAAACTACAAGGATGCATGTAATACACATCCCTAAACATGTCCACCAAACTACATAGGCAATTCTTCTCTTCTGGACGAATGCAGAGCATTTCAACAAGCCTTCAACATTACTTTTCTCAGACATAATACAAACCAGAACTCCACCACTTAACTTTCACTGCTGAGGGTGTAGAGACCTGAAACTTTGGAAATAGCACCTCCATCAAATACTGAACTTACCTTCTAAATCAAAAGACCTTATCTACAAATGCAGAGAAATGTGACGCCAAACATTGTAGTACTATGAATACCTTCTTTAGAAACAACATTATCTCCAAACTGTCAACTACAAAACACTCTTCCGATAATCCAAACAATATGAAACTTGGAACATACATGCTTTGACACTATATGAAGCTATATTTAAATCTTCCAAGATACAACATTAAAATCATGAAAATGTGGAGCAATCTCCCAAACAGTCTTCAAAATAGTCTTCCTGTAGCAAAAACTTTCACTAACATTTGGAGGCCAAAACTTCTTTGTATCAACACATACATTCTTGGGAACAATATGAGAGAGCATATAGTATGCTTCAGACCATCAGCAACACATTTGATCATCTTAGTTCTTCTAATTCCCATATTAATATTCTTCTTTGTTGTCAACAAACATACTTAATGAATACAGTCTCTATTGACTAAGAGCTTTAGGAACATGACATTCAAACTTCTACTTTCCATCTTAATGTCTTCTCTTTAGCCACCAGATAGGACATGACATCCAATCATGAACACCATTAGAGATTCATGACCGTGTTCACATCAATGACAACACATCCAACCATGAATTACTAATTCCCATCTTAATATATCTTCTTTAGGATATGACATCCAACCATGAACACCATCACACATTCATTATAGTGTTGACATCAATGACATCCTTGTGATAGTGTTGACATCAATGACAACCTTAAGAACCATATGTGTAACACAATAACCTTCAAAAATAGAGATCTTGTAGATAAGAGCTTATTACAGAGAATCATCATAAGGAGAGTTATTAGGTAGAATGTCATTATCTATCATTAGGAGTAAATGAGTGAGAGAGACATGTTTATATATGCATCTCAATTACTTTATGAGGGCCCAAGTGAATTGAGGCCGGCAAGGTGCATCACTTAAGTCATAAGGCTGACAATAAAATATAAGTTGTCGTGGCCAAATTGTCAAGACTCTAGCACCTGGGCGCCCTAGTCTTGGTAATTTGGGCTATCCAAATGATAGGTGACAGAGGATTATGCCTTGTTTATCACATAAGTACTGGAAATTGCACAGTGTAAGAAGAGATGATCATATAAGCCACAATAGGTACTAAATATAGTGAAATTTTCAAGGGGTATATAATTTCTAACAGTACATTTAGCCCCCACTTTAGTGGGGGTATGATCTTACACTCATACTCTCTTTAAAGTATGGAGAATACAAATCCTTTTACCAAGATGTTGAAGCCATAGAATGTCACTAAGTTGAGAGTTACACTAGCCCCTAAGCTTAGGATCCTATGGGTCTACAATACTTAGATAAATAGGTTCTACATACACAAGAACACATAGCATAGGTCATATATAAAACACAAATGGAGCATACATAAGGAAAACACTAGGCATACATCAAAAACATAAAGTAATCATGGAATACACGAAGTAGACATGGAATACATGAAGCAAACACATGGAAAACACAAAGTAGACATGTAAGACATGACACATACATGGAAGACACAAAGCATACAAAGTGTACATTGAAAACATGAAGCATACATAGAGCATAGATGAAGCATACATATAGCATAGAGTATACATGAAAAACAAGAGCATGTAATCAGGAAGTGAGAAAGCACATAAGCAAACAAAAATGAAAAACTTTGAGTCAATCAAAATAAAGAGACCTTGGTTGAAAGGATGTCTCAATATTTTGTATCATCCCCAAAATAAAATCAAAATAGAGGAATTCTAAAAAGGAGGTAGAAGAATGGAATGAGTCAATCTATTGCTACAAGGAGAGAAGGCAAATAAATAGATGGGGAGCAATCAAATGAAGAGGAGTACATGACCTTGGCACTAGCTTTATCTATCACTAGGGTTCATGTAAATCAAGATATCATCATGGATCACGGGCTAGCAAGGTGTGTTATGTTAGATGAACATGAGTTAAGGTTGTATGAAGCACACAGGCTAGCAAGTTGTGTTATGCTAGGTGGTTCATAGACTATATAGATCATAGGCTAGCAAGTTGCATTATGCTAGGTGACCATACACCACTAATGCTTTAGGGAGCATAAATAAACAATACCTCAAGGAGCATAGCACCTTAGGGAGCACAAAAAGATAAACAATGCTTCAAGGAGCATATTGATAACCATGCCTCAAGGGGCACTATGAAAACACCGTCATGGGGGGCACATCAATAAGTTTGAAAGGAATAAGGGTGCATGTATGAATGCACATGTGAAAATAGGGAATATCTATGCCCTCCCTTAAAATGTTTGCATGTGTAATATGCAATTTTTTAAGGTAAAGAAAAGGGGAAAGTGTAAGAAGAGGGGAGATCCTTAAAAAGAATACCTACCCCTTTAACAAGTTCTCATTTTGTCCCCTAGAGTATGGGTGTGAACAACCATGAAAAAGAGTAATCATGTTATTAGAAAGAAGGAAACAAGATTCCATCACCATGCATAGCAATGACCTAGTGAGAAAAAAGCTACAATTGTCATGTCAATAGTGAAGTGATGTCTACATCACAAGGAGAAGAAGAGAGATCTCCAAGGGTAGAGTATAAAGCATGAAAAGAAAAGTTATAGTAGGGTCACCATTAATGGACAAAAACAATTTCTTACCACAAAGAAGGGATAAATTGTGTAGCATCACAATTTAGGTGACTAATGTTAAGTGTGAAAGAATTATGAAGATCTAGGTGAGCTAGATAGAGGTGGTTCTCAATGTCATAAAAAAGGAGACTCAATCATGATTATGTAGAGAGAAGAATGTTCTTTGAAGAAATAAGAGGTGCTACGGAAATAAGGTAGGTGCGAGCACATGTGTCATGAAGATGTTGAATTTTGTCACACAAGGCTCGGCATTCACTAGAGGAATGGCCAAGCACTTGATGATATGCATAGAAAGGAAGCGTTGATTGATTATTTAGTGGAAACTTTTTGCATGTTGGAGGAAGAGTGATTAGGTGGTCTTTGAGTAGACTCGGAAAAATACACTCTTGTTGAGATAGATGAGAAGAAGTAGGTGGAGTAGGAAGCAACCCTTTCTCTTGTGGAGAAAGGTTTAATTTTTGAATGGAAGGAGCCATGGAGACATTAGACAATGATGGAGGGGGTGTAGAAATAGGAGAAGGCTGGAAAGCTAAACGTACTTTAGAAAAGTGTAGTGTCAGTTTTATGGGAACCTTAGCTTCTTGTTCCAAGTGCCCTAAACCACTTTCATTGTGTCCATGTTTAGAAAGAATTTTGAATCCATGCCCATAGCATGTCTCCAAATGAGAAAGAGGAGGAGAGGCCACATTATGAGTTTTTTTTAAATGAGAAGTATGATCATATGTTGAAGAAGTAGTAGTAGAATTGATATGAGGAGGGGGAACAATCCTTTTGCAAGGATGTAGATCCTTGTTGAGTGTTGATATGTCAAGGTGAGGAGGGTCAATCTTAGATTTGATAGGCACAAGTGGGTCAAAATCTAAAGAGCCCCAATTATCAACAAGACATGCATTACAAGAAGAAGGTATGTCATCATGAATATAATTTTGAGAGTTTATTGAAGTAGAAGAAGTTTGAGTGGTGAGTTTAGAAGAAGGAATAGAATGTGTAGAGTAAACTGAATCCACCTTCAGGATCTCAAGTTTATATTGCGGGGTTTTGTACTCTCTAATGAAGGAGGGTATAAAATCTAGTGGACCCCAATTGTCACCAAAAGATGCACTCAAAGGAAAAGCATTATTCTTATCATCACTGTTGTTAGTAGTGAAGAATAGTGGGTCTGATTTTGTTGAAGAAGGAATCAAAGTGTTGAGAGATTTTGAAACATGAGGTTGATGCTGGGCTTCTGCTTGCAAGAAACTTTCTAGATTTGGATCACCCTCGACTATATATAGTTTGTTATTATAAATGAACTTGAATTTATGGTGAAGAGTAGACGGGACTGCTCGCATGGCATTAATCCACGGTCTATCAAGAAGAAGATTATATGAAAGAGAATTAGGCATGACATGGATAAGAGTAGGCAAGGTCATAGGTCCAACCTCAACTGGTAGTGTGATTGTCCCTAGTGATCATCTACTAACATTATCGAAGCCACTAATAGAAAGAGTATCAGGTTTGATGAGAGAAGTATCTACATAGATTTTGCATAATAAGTCTATGCTACAAACATTAAGACCTGATCCGTTATCAATTAGAGTATGATTTATTCCATTTTTATTAATGATGACCAAAATCATGAGTGCATCATATTTTTGTTGAACTTCAATAAGAGGTAACTCATGTTGATGAAAGATGATATCCAAACTCGTTGCATGCATACAATCAGACAAGGTCGCTACTCCATTCAATCTATCAGAAGGTGGAATGGTCACCTTTTGTAGAGCCTCCTAGGGTATCCTATGGTATTTAGGTGAGGTTTGTATTAATTCCCAGAGGAAGATCTTAGTTGGTATAGCATGAAGTAGCTCGACAAGATCATATTCTATTTTATCATGTTGAGAAAGATAAGGTGGTGGAGGAAGAAAAGGTTGAGAAGGTGGAAGAGAAGTAGGAGCAATTTATGTTTGTTTATTTTGTTTGTTGTTGCAAGTATTGTATGTGTGAGCAACTGTGTGGTAACTAGGTTGTTGCAACACATTTTGAACAAATTGGTTGTTTAGACGAAGATTGTGCTTGAGACCTTCTACATATAGAACATCTTTTGTTTTAGATTTTTCATCAATGCTTATCGTACCCTTTCCACAAATCTTTGCAGATGAATTGTCTCTAAACTTGATTGATCCACCATTCCACTTAGCAAGTTTAATGATTTTTCTCTTATCACCTGTCATGTGGCTTGAACAACCACTGTCTATTACCAGAGATTTGTTTTCCCTTGAGCATGAAATGTTGTTTAGACAATCATTGAAATTTTAGCCTCATTGTTTGTCTTCTATCTTTTGGAAGTGTCACTCTCCTTGTCTTTCTTAGTAACATCAATTATCTAAGTTTCTAATTTTGCTAATCCACTTCTACAATATCTTGCTATATGTCCAACATTGTTGCAGATATGACATATCACATTGACATCCACTAGAGATGCAAGAGAATTCCTACTAACAAAATTTCTTCTATGCATACTAGACTTGCTCTCCATAGCCTTATGACCATATTTATTGCAGATGAAACAATAACCAAAGCATGCATAATTGAACCTGTTTATGAAGCTCTATTTTGCATGGAAAGGTCTTTCATACCTTCTTCTTTAAGACATGACTGGAATGAGATCTTCTCCTTCAGGATCATCTAGATTTCTAGCCTTTGCTTTCTCCAATTCTTTTCTAAGTGACAGGATTTCTTTCTCAAGTTTTGTGCATTCATTTGTCTTAGTTTCAATTAGGGATTTTTGTTCTTTGTTCTCTTTCCTTGCACATTCCAATTCTTCAAGTGCAGAAATAAGTTCACCTTCAAAATCAACATCACATTCTTCTTCATCTACATTCTTGTCAAAACCATTAGAGATTACCATGGCCATGAATAGGGACTCTCCTCTTTCATCATCGGATGAGTAGTGATCTACTTCTTCTGAGGAGTTGTGGTCTTCCTTGGAAAGGAGGTTCCTCTTGAAGTTGTTTCTTTTGAAACTCTTTCTACTATTTTCATTTTCTCCAAAAGGACATTTAGAAGCATAATGACCAATTCTTCCACATTTAAAACATTTGAAAGGCAACTTACCTTTATACTTGCCTAAACCCTTCTTCATCTTTCTCACAAAGTTTGCTTCTTCTTCCTTAGATTCACTGTGTTGACTAGATGTTCCTTCTCTCTGCACAACTTTGAATGCAGCTTCTCTTTTGGATGTACCTTGGACTTTATTTCTCATCTCATAGGTAGTGAGAGACCCAAATAGCTCTTCCATGGTAAGTTTCTTCAGATATTTGGCTTCTTCAATAGCAAAAACTTTTGAATCAAACCTGTGAAGGAGAGTTCTTAGGACTTTCTTCACAACCATTGACTCACCCACATCTTCACCTAGCCCTCTGATTCTATTGACATCTTTATCCACTCAGAGCAAATAGCTAGCAATGTTTTCATCTTCTTTCATCCTTAGATTCTCAAACATTTCTCTGTAAGCTTGTAATCTTTCTTGCTTTACACTATCATTTCCTTCATAGAGATTTTTGAGTTTATCCCATATCTCCTTGGTTGTCTTACACTGCAATACCTTGACAAGCTTTGAATTGGTTAGACCACTTAAGATAGCATTCTTATCTTTAGTATTGTTTTCATGGGCCTTCTTCTCATCTAAATCTATAATAGGGTGAGCAGGTTCAGTATAAGCATCCATTATAGCTCTCCAAACATCATAACCTAGCGAGGTAAGATAAGCTTCCATCCTTACACTCTAGAAGTTATAGTTGGATCCATCAAATAGTGGTGCCTTGTTATAAGAAGAGGTATCTCTCTGAGTCATGTGTTCGACTCCAAGATCTACCGTCATCTGTTAGGCTACACTAAGGAACTTAGCTCTAATACCAATTGTTAAAACACTCTGATATACTAAGAGGTGGGTGAATCAGTATAGCCACAACTTAATCCAATTCAACTTTTACCTTCAAAAACTTTCTATTGCCTTAAATAGATAAACAAATGATGAAGCAATTCAAAACACAATCACAACCATAAAACCAGATTTACGTGGAAAGCCCTAGAAGGGAAAAACCATGGTGAGCAAGCTGCTTGGATCTACTATCCAAATCCAGCCTCACAAATAAAAGTAGGATTACAACAAGTTTTATGGGCTACAATCCAAAGGAAGCTACAACTCCCTAATACATTGTTTTATGGGCTCCAACCTAGAAAGGAAGCTACAACTCCCTAAAGTGCTACAACACTTACAAGAAGAGGCTACAACCTCTGAACAAAATTCTTGACAAATTTTGCTGATCAATCACCTCTACAGTATCAACACCCTTCACACTGACATTTATCTTCAATACCTCTACTCAACAAACTATGTTGTCTTCACACACTTCCACACATACATTTACTCCTTCACACTCACATATACATCCTCACACACTCTCTCACACTCACGCATACATCCTTGCACACTCTCTCACACTCACACACTATACACATCACACCACCTTCAACAACCAAGTGATCTTACATTTATATCCTCTGCAAGATTCAAAGCCTTTCTCCTTTGTCAGCCAGGATGAAATGTGTAACATGAAATGTGTAACATGAAACGTGCAACGGCCGCAACAAGTTGGCTCCCAAAGTCATCAGTAGTAATGTAGAATTCCAATGCAGTTCAAACCAAGTGATAACTAGGACCTATTTTTCCTTAGCACACATCTCCACGCTAGCACACACTTCTAAACACACTATGCAATCACCTAAGCATACCAATTTGGCCCAACAAACACTTAACGTCATGCATTAGCTTTAGACCTAAAGTGGTATCAGAGAGACCAGACAACATCATACAGATCACTTTACAAACATTATATGACTTGCACAAACATTCCCATACAATCCTTTCACAACTTCATGCTACTTCATGTTGGCACAAACTATCAAACACTAATGTCGTTATCCTTTGCAAACTTTGATTCCACAGTCTTGAAATAGAGCATTGAAAAATAAATTTGTGGTACTCCTCAACACCTAAAACTTGAAATGAGAAAACATACAGACAATATGAACTCATCCTTCAAATAGAAAAGCTAAATATTGTAATGCAGTGAAATATGGTGGCTTTTACTTTCTCTGTCTGACAACCCTAATCAACAACATGATTTATCCTTACTCTACTAACTCTGGAGAACCTCTATGGTACATTGTAACATCTAAAACTTGAATATATCATACTTCTCATCTATATCCAACTATCCTTCAAGCCGCAAGATCACATCTTCAAAACTGAAGAAATGTGGAGCATTCCTTGGACTCTTTCTAACTACAACACCATTGTACCACTATTTTCACTATGGTAGATATGGAATCGTCTATGGTAACTTTCATGCTCTAAAATTTGGATCATGCATACTTCACACATGTCTCTGTCTAACCTCCAAGCCACAAGGCTATATCTTCAAATGCAAAGGAATGTGAAGCATTCTCCTGAGCTTCTTCAATGCAACTTCATATACCTTTAACTATTTGAAACCTTGGACACTTCCCTTCATGTCTCATGCAATTCTTTTCAATAAGAAACAATGAATGTAATATTCACAACACCATAGACAGCAATCACAACTCTTTTCATCAAAACAAGAAAAAACAACTTCTTGACAACTTTCATCTATCTAAGAACTCTACAACTATGTACCAATGATACTGATCCAACAACATGCTCAAGACTTTCATCTCTATCTCCTTCACCTCACAACTCTTCTAGTCAACACTCCTTTGTCTACTCCTCTAAACACTTACTCCTCTAATCATTACTTCTATCACAACATCTTTGATCACTTACTCTATCATCTATGATTATCACTCTTTGTCTTCTCCTATGATCATTACTCCTCTGACAGCATGTACACATCAGTACACTTTCCACACCACAACACTGTTGACATCAATGACAACATATGCAACATAGTTATGAGAGACAAAAAAATTGCACTATTGTTTGCGGTGCATTGAGGGTTGTCATCATCTAAGTGTGCTAGTTTATAGTTTTAGGGTTTAAGGTTCATATTTTATAGTAAAATATTAGCATTAGGGTTTATAGTTAAATTTAGCGTTTTAAGGTTTATAGTTCATAGTTTTAGGGTTTATTGTTCATAGTTTTAGGGTTTATTGCTCATAGTTTTAGGGTTTAAAGTTGGTTTTAGCATTGTATATCGAAAAATTTAGATTTGCAAATGGAAATGATCAAACAATTAAATGCATAACCTAAACCTAAATCATTCAATACCTCAAAGATGCAAGATGCTTGATTGATTGATCGCTTTGTTGTGTTGATTGCTCAATTCCGCAGCATAACATTGATAGGGAGATAGATGATGGATGATTGATGGTTGATAGATGCAAGCTAGATGGATTGAAGATGATGGATGAGGGCTTGAGATGAAAATTCATAGGGTGAAATTGCATGAAGAAGAATCCCCCCAATCTCCCTAAATGGCTCAAGAGAGGCTTGCTTTATAGGATTGACTTGGTTCAAATGGATGGCTAGGATCAATTAGGATTTAGGATGAAATGGATGGATAGGATTAAATTAGGTTTCCTTGCACATTAAGAAATTGTAGTGAATTGACATGTGTCAAAGGAAATAGGTCTCATGTGTGATTGTGTACACAAAATGTACTACATGTGATTGTGTACATAAAAAGTATTTTAAATGAGTTGTACTACAACACATAATTAAGGGGAAATGGACAAGTGTCAAGGTGAGATAAGGATCATGTGACTTAATTGAAATTAAATATTTGAATTAATTGGGAAATTAATTAAATAAATAAGATTTTATTTAATTAATTGGGTAGATGAATAGGATGGGATAAGATATGATGTGGAAATTAATTAAATAAATAAAATTTATTTAATTAATTAGGATGATGGGATTAAGGATAAATGGGATTGTGCATGGGAAATTAATTAAATAAATAAAATTTATTTAATTAATTGGCTAAGTGGGATTAGGATGGGAATTACGACAAAATAGCTTATGATGTCTAGGATAATGTTTTAACAAGATGTTGCAAGACATGGACAAATTTGGGACAAATTTAGGTGTCTACATTTTGCCCCTCTTTGAGATGATGTTTGAGATGATGAGATTTGTGTCGAGTAACATCATTTCAAAGAAGCTAAGGCATGGATAGAGGAAAAGGATGATGATGGAAAGATAGGATGAGGATGCCCCCTCGAGAGGATAGGCGGGTTGTACAAACACGGGTAAGCTCTCGAAATGAAAGGGATTGGTCAAGAAAGAAAGATAAGGAGTGGATAGAAGAAATGAAGGATGTGTTATGTTGTAATGAAATGGGCAACCATGATGTTTGATATAGCACTAGACATTATGCACCAGGGTATAAGAACCAGGGTGATGATGTGTCTCGTGCCCCAGCATAATACAACCTTGTCTAACGTATGAGGAAGAAAACTTAGATCATTAAAGTCCTAATGTACAAAAGGTATGATATTACCTTAGATGCAAAGGATAATGCAAAAAGCTATTCCAACATACACAAGATATGAATATTAGCTGGAAGGATATGGATGTTATACAAATGCAAAATAAAATGATAACACACACAAGCAAGCATGCACAAATGATTCAAAAACAAACAAGGTATTGTCCCTATCAAGCTGTAAACCAATGATTAATTGCTTGATTATTTTGTTGATGATGATGATGATAGTGTTGTCATTGTAGGGAACGCTATATCCCTAGCTCAACACAAGGATGTGAGAATGATATATCCCATTGATAATGATGATGATCAATTTGGTTTGGTTTATGACAAGATTAGGATCAAGATCATTGATTGTGATTGGATAACTTGGCAAGATTGATTAACTTGATTGGTATAGCTTTAAGAATGGGCTTGCACTTGGATCATTGTTTGGAATGATGGATGAAGATTGATTTGATTAATTGGAGTAAATTGAATTGATATGAATGGATGATTTGATTGAAGGAAATGGATTGTTTGCATGATAGATTGATTGGAAGAAGTTGTTTATTAATGATGTAGAAGATAGATGATAGAAGATATGATGAGAGGAGAAAGAGGAAAATTGTTTGTGCCTAAATATGGGCACTTCCTTCCTATCCTAGACTGCCTACATACCATGTATCCATGGGATCAAGGCACTTAAAGATGGAAATGAGATGTAGTTCTAATGTTTTATTGATGAGATGATGAAAATGGATTGAATTGATCAAGTTATGGATTGATGAAATGTTGATGATGGGATGATATGTGGTGGATTGAGCTGCTTTTGATTTGCTGAAGTGATTGGATTTGTTTTGATGGTTGGCTTGATGTGATTGAGTTGATTTGCTTTGGTGTTGATGCTAATGATTGATAGGATTTGTTTTCATAGTTGGCTTGATGTGCTTTGGTTGTGATTTTTGCTATTGTTGGGTTGATTGTTTTGATGATTGGATTGTTTTGAATGATGATAGTGATGGTGTGATGATTAGAGTGTCCACTTAATCTAAGCATAAGCAAGTGTTCTCAGTGTGCTCAAAGGATGTAAAACAAACAAGGTATTGCCCTTGTCAAGTCATAAACCAAGGATTGATTGTTTGATTGATGATGATAGTGATGATGATAGTGTTGTCATTGTGGGGAAAGCTATATCCCTAGATCAACACAAGGATGCGGGAATGATATATCCCATTGATGATGATTGATGATGATTGATTTGGTTTATGACAAGCTTAGGATCAAAACCTTGTTGATTTGATTGGATAATGTTCCTTGATTGATTAGCTTGCTTGATATGGATTAGTGTGACTTGGATTTAAGAACATTGCTTAGATTGATTTGATTGATATGATTGGAAGAAGTGATTGATTGAAATGGATGAATGAATGTTATTGATAGGAAGAATTGATGATGATGATGATTTGATTTTGATTGAATGTTGATGGAGTGGACTGTTTGGATGATGTGATTGGTTTTATTGCTTGGGTTTTTCGTTGGGTATTTAATTTTTTGGATTTTTTGACATATTTTGATTTTTTGTTTTTGGATTTTTGGCATGTTTTGATTTTTTTGGATTTTTGAAATGTTTTGATTTTTTTGGAATTTTGAAATGTTTTGATTTTTAATGGATGTACAATTTGGGTAGCCTTTGTGCTAGATACCAATGACAAGGGAGAAAACCAAGCCTAGGTTTAAGGAGGATGAAGAATAAATAGGATGGATATGATGGATGGATAAAAGAATAAGCTCATGATAAATGGATGGGATGAAAGATTCATAAGAATTGGATGGATGCATAAGAGGATAAGCCATATAGGGGATGGATGCATGCCTCATGATAAATGGATAGGTAGGCTATAGTGGGAAGCTTCATGATAAATGGATGGATAAAGGGATATGCAATAGAGGATGGGAGACTCATGATATATGAATAGATAAAAGGATAGATGATAATGGATGGGATGGATGTATGTATCATAAGGGAGCTAGGATGTGATATCCAAAGACTATGTTGCATAGGAATAACTTGTCCCATTCTAGATAGTAGACTTAGGATTTTTCATAGCAAAGCTTATGACAATAGGATGACATGATGGGTTTTACATGACAAGGCTTATGATAGAATTGGTTTGGATAGGATGAGGTATACCAAGAGATAACGAAAGCATGTTTCAATATTTTGCCCCCATATCTTCATCAAGATCAAAATTAGGAAGGGAAGGTAGATGGACTCAACATGGTAGGAATATGGGTGTAATGGCTAAGGATGGTAGAATGGAAATATAGGACATGATAAGATGGAAAATGATAAGTTGGAAATGATAAAATGGATGGTGTAGATGAGACAAGGTGCCCCCAAGTGTAAGTGACATAGAAGATCAACTACGCATGATGCCTATTTGCCAGGTTTTCATCATGGTACTTATCCAAGGCACTTGTTTACCAGGTTTTCACCATTGGATGAAGGGCTTTCTCTTTACTTTTTTGATATTTTTTTCTTCTTTCTTCTTTTTTTTTAGATGGGATGACAATTACACATGGCACCTATTTTCCAGGTTTTCACCATGGTAATCAATAGGAGGGACTCAATTGTCTAGTGTTGTGAAAGGTGATAGTGTCCCACTAGAGAAGGATGTTGTCGTATGGACCATGTCATTATGCTCATACATGTTGGTAAGGGGTTGCATGAAAGGAAGATGGATTAGGTAGATACTAGATTATGATATGGATTATGGTAGGGTAGGCTAGTGGCTTATGGTGTGGATTTATATAGGCTTATGGAATGAAGATGGATGAAAAGTTTATGCCAAAGCATGGACCATAGGAAGGCGATTGGGGAGATATGTAGGATAATGGATGAAGGATGGGGAGATGGAGGTATGTGGGAATGTGGGATGGAAGGGAACCATGACCAACTATTGCACACACTGTGATAAACATTAAAGCTTTTGATGGGAAGGTGGTGTGGGAAGCAATGGTGTTGTTTGCTTAGGAGATGGTTGATGAAATGATTTAGGAACCCACATAGATTTAGTATTTTTAGTGCTTTCGTTTTGTTTGTGGGATGAAGGAATTTGAGACTTTTGGATGGAAGGGGTGGAAGTGGATGGTTGGGATTTTTGAGATGTGGAAGAGGATGCCTCATTTGACTTGCTTCATTTATGCTTAGGGACCCAAACCATTTTGCTTTTGAAGGTATGGGCTTGGATAGATTTTTTAATGGACTTGGCTTTGATTCTTTGCTTTGGTACTCTAAGGCATTAGGATTTTTAGGAATTTAAGTAGGATTTTTGGCTTTATGGATAAAGGCATCCAAATGTTTATTTTGGAATTCCATGGGTTTGAGGGAAGCAGGGTTGGTGGAATGAGTGGAAGCTTTATGTTTAGACGATGTGTGCTTTTGTTGGTCATGATTAGAAATGTAAGGGAATTTATGGATAATAGGTATGTTAGGTGTTGGAAGCAATGGTGGCAATGTTGATGGAGGGATATTTGGAGTTGGAAGTAATGGCGGTAAATTTGAAGGTGGAAGGTGTACGGTCACATGCTTTTGGGATTTATAAGATGATGGAGGTGGAATGGCTACATATGTTTTAGGTAGATGATGGGGGGTGCGATGGAAAGTGGTAGGTTTAGGATGTATGAAGGGATTACCAACATCTTGGCCTTGTTTACCTTGGGGTGTGTATCCAAGGCCATATGAGCGTGGGGGGACCTTGACATGAATCGACTCCAAAATACCTTGTTCATAAAGACCTAGGCCTTTACCTTTGTAGTTCATGTTTTGGAGGATGTGATTGACTATGAGACTAGATGTGTTTTGGGAACTAGACTTGAGTTATTTATTGGATGGAGAAGGTGAAGTAGAGGACAAAGGTTGTTGTTGTCCTAAAGAAGAATATTCATGGATGAGGATTGTAAGGCCAAGGGGATATGAGGATGGATTTGAAATGGAGTTGATGGTAGATGTGGATGTGGAAGGATCATTAGGATCTTGATTAGCATTGTGTTCACTAAGATCCAAGGTATTTGTTTGATCTTCTATGTTTTCTTGGGAGTCAATTGTCTCATCATGACAAGTGGATGTTTTCTCATTATGGCTAGATGGAGGATGGATAGGAGCAATTTGAATATCTTGCTCCTGGATGGGTATGGGAGTAGGGATAGGATCAAGGTGCTCATGGATAGCTTCTTCATCATCTTGATCATGGATTGCATAAAGTTTGACTAAGGATACCATCATGGTTTTCATGATCATAGATAGAACCTTGATGATAAATGTGAGCATAACTAGGATTAAGTGGCCTATACATGGGATACATTTGCTCATGAATAGGGTCATGGTGATGGCAAATAGCTTGAGGGAAAACCATATGTAGGTCATGGATAGGTGGAACTTAGAGGTGCTTTGATCTTGATTAAGATTAGGGTTTGATATTTCCACATGTTTAAGATTATGCTCTTGACATACCTCTTGACTTTGGATGAAAGTGGAAGGTTCTTGAGTGGACTTGATAGGTTCTTGAGGGTTATCGACATGAGGACATGATGGCTCTTGACTTAGGCTTGTGGTTGGAGACTCTTAAATGGACTTGTTGGTTTGTAGGTCACATGATGGGCTTAAAGGGCTAGGCATGTTAATGGAAGGCTCTTGAAGAGGCTCAAGGATATGCGAACCACATGATGAGATTATAGGATTGGACATGACCTTTGGAAGTTCATTGGTAGGCTCATGAATGGGGGTTTGACATGGGGGTAGTTTATTCCTAGCTAATAGCCAATGGATCACATCCTTCGTAAGGGTATGAGTGGATGGGCAATATAATGGATAAGCAATAATAGTGTATGATGTTGTAGGCTTAGGACTAGGATTAGGTTGGGGGCTAATTGGATTGGGCGGATTAGGATTTGGACTAGATGGGGGTGACACATGGGATTGGGATGATGTGGCATGTTTACGGAGGCTCTGTATGTACATCTTAAAGAGGAGTGGCCTAAATATGGGGCATACATTTGTATTATGACCTTTGATCCTATGGTATGCACAATAATGATGTTCATTATATGGACTTTCCTCACATGGTTTGACTTCAGGAAGTTCAATGAGTTTTTCTTCAAGCATCCATCGTAAAATATACTCAACATTTTCATTTGGTGGAGGATTGGAGGTCCATGGTGGTAAAGGTGATGAAGGACTTGATGGGCTAGAAGATGGACTAGGAGTAGGATCACATGGTGGTGTTGGGATATGATTAGTTGGCTCATGTGTCGGCATATGATTGGATGATGGAGGCAACTCATAGGATGAATTAGCTAGGTTGGTATCTCTCTTTTCAAAGGTAATTAAGTCTTGTTGCATTAGGCTCGCATGGTTTATGTACAAAGGGCCACTTGGAGCTACATGTGCTTCTTGTTGCAAAGGTGGGCTTGGGCTCATTTGTGCTTGTTGGGGAGGCCATTGATAGTCTTGGTAGCTAGGTGTAATGGTAGGATATGTAGACAATATATCTTGAGGTGGACTCAAAGATGCAGGCATTTGATCTTGTTGGCAAGGTTGACTTGTGCTCACTTGATTTATATACAAAAGGCCATTTGGACTTGGATGTTGTTCTTGTGATATCACTTGATTGCCTTGTGGATGGGCTTGGTAGTGCATTGGAATAGTGGCATGAGGGATTGAATAAGCTTTAGGTGGATGTTCATAGGTTGATGTGGCATTGACTTGGTGGATAGGTGGATTAGGTTGATAGGAGGTGGATGGATATGACATGTGGCTATAAGGTGGATTAGGTTGATATGAAGTGGATGGATATGACATGTGGCAAGATGGATTAGGTTGGGAGTGAATAGTTAAGGATTGTTGTACTTGTCAGGCTTGACTAGTGGCTAAAAAGTGTTGAACTTGGGTTACGAGGTGTTGCAGTTGAGGTGATTGGCTTGCTTGGGGTTGAGATTTTTGGATGAAGAATTGTAATATTTCAATGGCGTCTTGGTTTAGGGGTTGTGATGCTTGATAAATATTTTGGAGGAATCTTTGGAATTTGATTTCTGGGTCTTCTGGTGTAAACATGTTGTCACCCAAGTGTTTAAGTCTTAAGTCCTTTTAGCAAGTGCTTGTTTAGGGATTTGGATGATGATGTGAATTTTTTGGATGAAGTTGATTTGATGGTTAGGATGAAAGTTTAGATTGATTTGTTTATGTGTTTGGTGTTTAGAGCTTGATTTGGTAATGTTCAAACAAATGATTATGCATATACATACATGAATCACTCACGCAAGACACATGAGCAAGTTTTTGACTTTGAAAATAAAATGTGATGATTAGGCAAGCACACATGGAAGACACATCAACAAGCCTTAATGTCTAGTCAAGTGGGTATGGCCAATTAGGTCTTAGGCTATCTATTGCACAAGGTTGACTAAGGAATTGAAAGTGAAATCCTACCACACAGCCAGGAGAAAGGGGTAACCCACCCTTCACCTTCACTTCCCAAAGGTATAAAGTTCTTTGAGGCTTAGCCAAGAGTGACAAGATTATCAACTCCCAATGAGGGTGTCTTTCGATTTATCCTTGGTTGAGGTCATCCCTTGGAGTGGGTGTCTCCAAGCAGGCCTCCTATATAGGGTTTACAAAAGCAAACCAAGTGAGCTATCACTTGATTCACACTCGCAGTTGTTAATTTTGCCTTAGAAAATGAAATATGTGGAAGACAATTCAAGCACTTGTTATTTTTAGATCCAAATCAAGATTTGTGAGAAGACACTTGTTAATTTTAAGCCCAATTTCAATGATGTGATTGCAAACAAGATTGATTTTAATAGCCCAAAGTCCAAATGTGTGATCAAACAAGTTGTTCTTTTTAAGCCCCAAATTGAAGCGTGTTGACAAGCAATGATTAGAGATGAAAGATTAGAATGAGTGCACCTAGATATTTTCACTTTACACTTATTATTGTGACTGATCTAAATGCTGCTCCAGCTCCTTTGATTCACCTACAAGTCACCAATTCCAAAAAGAAACAAGTAAACTTGCATAGAAGAAAGCTATGTGAAAAAGATGAAATCTGATTTAAAAAAATAATTAATATGACCTGATATAGAAGAGTGGATTGCATAAACAGAAAATTTAGAAAATTTTGTGCACTTTAAAAAAAAAATTCGTCGAAAAAGGATCAAAAATACAAAAGTTATGTTCGTTTGAAGTTTGCAATGAAGCTGAACTTTGACTACAAAAAAAAACTAGTCAAAATGACACTTTCACCTGATAATTTCTTCTCCACTGCATGTTCATCCTCTCAGATTTCCAGAGAGTCCTTGTTTACGTGATTTGGATACCGTATGCTCTAGTTATGATCAACAAAAAAAATCAGCCTCCTTTGGCATGTAGAAGGCAAAACAAGGCTAGCTGACTGGCAGTTTGACTTGACCCCTAACTGTTTAAGAATTTCAGTGGTCACATGTTGAATGTTAAGGCACCTATTTTGTTACCACTAGAGAATGTGTTTGATCCCTAACCGTGGACCTTGAAAGGCAGCGAGGGTACAATCGTTGATTGCCAAATATTAAACCATCCACTGGCTTTTTGCTGCTAAAGGACTACCGAAGACACTTTTCACCAGCAGAGAATATCTGTCATGTATTGAAGTGATTGACTACCGACGAATGGGTCTAAACTACCAACTAAAAAGTTGGCTGTGATATGAAATACTATGTAAACAAAGTATGCAGACCGTCTTGTATTGGATTGAAGGCCACGATTACAATGCCTAAGCACTTGCGTGAGTATTGCCTACGTTAAAACTCGATGCCGCTGGTGGAGATTGTTTTAGTTGCCTGCGGATATGCCACTAGAAATGTTATGATTTGAATGCATGTGGAAATGTTGGCAATGGAGGTGAACCTTGCCGAAGACTTTATGGATCTGTCGGCGATGTTGGATGTGGTCGGCAATTTGAACGCCTGCGGGTGCAACTAATGAGTTTGAAAATTTTCTACCGTGAAGTTTTTTTTCCCAGCAATTTGATGGCTACTACCAGGAATCAAATGCAGTGGGTCACCACTAATTGTTTCAAAGAGACCATTCCATCTTGTTAAAGCGACCGTCTTAAAGTCAACTATTTTCAATGACCGTTAAGCTTTTGTTAAAGCGGATATCTTGCTCAGTTTCGTTGAACTTCTTGACAATACATTGTCATTGCTTGCCTCAACACACTTCAACAATAATTTAATTTGATGGGACTTTGATCAAACTTGGTTCAGATTGTGTTCTATAGCTGCATGGGAGCAGAGGTCACGTGAACTGGTGGCGACCAAGAAAACTTAAAGGTGGCGACAGTTCTATTAAGGGTGGTGATAGTTCTATTAAGGGTGGCGACAGTTATAAGGTGGGTGGCAACAGAAAGGTCGACGAAGTAGGGAGAGGTGTGAAGGGATTGCGATGAGGTGAATGGCGGTGGTAAACGAAGTCGACACCACTATCTAAACAGGGATCTACACAGGGGTTAACACAGTGAGTTGCGGTTTTGATCGAGCAGAGATGTGTAGAATGGGTTTGCAGAGGTAGCGAGGACTGTGTTGGATGGAGGGTTTTACAGGACTATGACCAAGAGAGTCAGTAAACAGCGACAAGTGGTGACAATCAAAGTCGATACCCTCTTAGACACTGCAGATAGAAATGCATGCCGAAAACTAAGGAAACCTCCTGTCAAAAACCAGGATGGATTAGGAGATTGATTATGACCGCTGGGAGATTCAGACTACCACCTGATGTGGACTAGAAACTTTGAACACCGATCTGCCAGTGTTCGAATATTAAATTGCAGACGCTACCAATTATAGATGCTAGAAACTTTTTGAAGGAGGCAACGACAGTTGTTAGGGCGTGGTCGAGCAAGTGATGATAGCAACAATTTAAATGTGAAGATGACATATTGAAATGTGAACAGCAGATGATAGTAGCGGATTGGGTGATAGGAAGTGTCAATGGTGGTGATTTGGTAGTCGCAGGGGATATGAAGTTGGTGGTCACAGGGGATTAGATATGTAGATAGTGGCAAGACTATGTAAAAAGGAGGCAGAGAGCTTAGATCAGATGGTGACTGGGTACAACAAGGTAGCGACAGGGTATCAGATGGCGATTGGGGTGTATACAAGGAGCAGAAACGATGGATTTTAGCAAATTTTGACTGGCAAAAGTTTAGGATTTCGACACTTTAGAGACTAATGCAATGGGTCAACGAAGGACTATAGGATCGGGTGGTATAAACAAGAAGAGACTACCCAATGTTAGAGGTAGATTAGGGGATTAGATGCAGGGTATGGAATGGCGACCAAGTTTGTTGGAGATCTACAACAGACAAAAGGAGGACTTCAAAAACATTTGGTCAATAGTGATTTAAATTTGCAACAAATTTAACATATGACCAAAACAACGATGCATTACCTACAGATTAATTGTTATACAAAACCCCTGAAAACACAAAATATTACAATTCGATATGAAAGCATAGATAGACAGTGGTAGTAGAGAGGACTTGACCAAAACGTATGGTGGAGCCGTACTATACGAATCCATACGGTATGGATTTGCCAATCTAAAAAAAATTTCAAAATTTTTCAAAAAATTTCAGGGAAGAAAACCTAGCAAATTTATAGTCAAAATTCATGGAAACAACTACCTGATTACAATGGTGCGGTTGTTTTTCACCCAGGATGCAACCTATAATTTACCCCCAAAATTTGCAAATCTTGACAAAACTAGGGTTAGAGAAATACAAATTTTTGCTACAAAAGCTTGCAAAAATGAAAGATTGACGCTCCAAGAGATCTGAACTTCACAAAAACAACTCAAACAAGAGGGTTAATCAAGGACTTGGGTCCCATCGGGCGTGCCAAAATGTATATCAAAAAATTTGGATTTGCAAATGGAAATGATCAAACAATTAAATGCATAACCTAAACCCAAATCATTCAATACCTCAAAGATGCAAGATGCTTGATTGATTGATCGCTTTGTTGTGTTGATTGCTCGATTCCATAGCATAACATTGATAAGGAGATAGATGATGGATGATTGATGGTTGATAGATGCAAGCTAGATGGATTGAAGATGATGGATGAGGGCTTGAGATGAAAATTTGCAGGGTGAAGTTGCATGAAGAAGAATCCCCCTAATCTCCCTAAATGGCTCAAGAGAGGCTTCCTTTATAGGATTGGCTTGGTTCAAATGGATGGATAGGATCAATTAGGGTTTAGGATGAAATGGATGGATAGGATTAAGTTAGGTTTCCTTGCACATTAAGAAATTGTAGTGAATTGACATGTGTTAAAGGAAATAGGTCTCATGTGTTATTGTGTACACAAAAAGTACTACATGTGATTGTGTACATAAAAAGTATTTTAAATGAGTTGTACTACAACACATGATTAAGGGGAAATGGACAAGTGTCAAGGTGAGATAAGGATCATGTGACTTAATTCAAATTAAATATTTGAATTAATTGGGATTTAGTTGGGAAATTAATTAAATAAATAAGATTTTATTTAATTAATTGCGTAGATGAATAGGATGGGATAAGATATAATGTGGAAATTAATTAAATAAATAAAATTTATTTAATTAATTAGGATGATGGGATTAAGGATAAATGGGATTATGCATGGGAAATTAATTAAATAAATAAAATTTATTTAATTAATTGGCTAAGTGGGATTAGGATGGGAATTAGGACGAAATAGCTTATGATGTCTAGGATAATGTTTTAACAAGGTGTTGCAAGACATGGACAAATTTAGGATAAATTTGGGTGTCTACAAGCATTTTAGGGTTTATAGTTGGTGCAGTGCACCTAGGATGTTCATAATGTCATTTTTTTGAATTTTTGTGTGATGGAGACTAAAGGGAGTTTTAAAAATATTGTAATGTAAGCAAGAAGCTGAGAAGACAAGTGGAAGGACAGTTGAGAGAAGCATGGGTACTAATGCTCAAGCAGGCATAACACCAAGGAATGAAGGTGACAAGGTCAGAGGACCAAGAGTAGGATAGTTTACAAAGAGTGCACATTCTCAAGAAACAAGTAATGTTGGCAAACATGTCAAGGACAGTGAAGGATCAAAGCAAAAAGAACCTGATGAAGACAAACATAGAGGTTAGAGACAAGCAATGGAGGACAAATTACAAAATTCTTTCCAAGGGATTTGGAAAAGTTACAAGTTAGGGTGTATGGTGCAATGCACCTAGGATGTTCATGATGTCAAATTTTTGAATTTTTGTGTGATGGAGACTAAAGGGAGTTTTAAAAATATTGTAATGTAAGCAAGAAGCTGAGAAGACAAGTGGAAGGATAGTTGAGAGAAGCATGGGTACTGATGCTTAGGCAGGCATAACACCAAGGAATGAAGGTGACAAGGTCAGAGGACCAAGAGTAGGACAGTTTACAAAGAGTGCACATTGTCAAGAAACAAGTAATGTTGGCAAACATGTCAAGGATAGTGAAGGATCAAAGCAAAAAGAACCTGATGAAGACAAACATAGAGGTCAGAGACAAGCAATGGAGGACAAATTACAAGATTCTTTCCAAGGGACTTGGAAAAGTTACAAGTTAGGGTGTATGGTGCAATGCACCTAGGATGTTCATGATGTCAAATTTTTGAATTTTTGTGTGATGGAGACTAAAGGGAGTTTTAAAAATATTGTAATCAATCCTTCTAAAGGCATTGTCATGTTGTGGAGGCCTGAAATAGGCATTTACTTAGGTAAGGTCTGCAGTCCATTTAAGTTTGTGACAGTCTAATTTTAGACAGTTAGTTTTTTTGAGAAAACAGTCAGTTTTAGGCTATTTTTAGCCTTTTCACCTGATTTGGGAGCTTTGTAATGAGGAAATTCATGGTAAACATATAGTCTTGGCCTCTCTCATTTTGAGGCATTGTAGATTGATGAAGTTTGAATGGAGAAAATAAAGAAAATATTGTTGGATGCCCTATATTTCTGAGTTTTTCTATATTGTTTGTTGTTCCAGCGTCTTGTGTGAGGCCGTATAGTACATTCAAGAAGGAAAATGTCTGAAATCAGTTGAAGCATGGATCTAACTTTCATTTGAACTAGTTTTGGAGGATTTTGATTTGCTTAGAAGGATTTTATCATTGTTTTTGTGCTGAGAGGTCTCTAACCCTTGTTTTGAGGGTTTTAGAGAGGATTTTGATTTCCTAATCCATCCTACTATGTTAGAAACCAAAAATGGGTGGAATGAGGTTGGTTTGACATGTTTTCTAATGGGTTTTGTGTGCAGGAGCAGAGGACAAATGTAAGATGGAGTTTGGAGCCATTGAGGCCTTATTGCACCTTGTGTTGGGCTAACTAGCTTTGGTGGAGTGAAGATTTGATCATGAAATGTCTTGAAATAATCTTGGACCCCAAAAACCTATGAAATTAGTCTATTTTCATCCCATTAGGCACCTTGGAATAGGATTTAGATGTTTGGAGTGGAGTTTCGGGGTATTTCCTCTGCAAAACTGACCTAATTAGGCCTAGTTAGGAATCAGTACAGTCATAAATTGAAGCCTGTGTTCCAAAAGACCCCCTAGTGCATGTTGGATATGTTAGAGAACTTGATAATAGGTACTCAGAAAGCCCATCATAGTCTAGTTTGGAGGTCTTCATCTCAAGATATTGTCTGACAGTCCCTTTTTGAGGGCTACAAGGGAGTTGGAGTAGTTGTGAAGGAAGTGGTACAAGGAGGTACCTCCTGAGCATTTTGATGGTTTTGTGAGCTTGGGAAAGTCAACCATAGATGGTCTAGGGTCCTTAGAAAGTTTGGCAAAGAGCCTAGGTATATGAACCCAAAGATGGTGTTGTTGTGTAGTGTTGAAACCATGGAAAAAGAGAGGACAGTCATGTCCAGCTTGAAGTCAAATGGAGCAGCTAGGTCCACATGGGCCTAAGAGTCTTGTTTTCCCTACCATCCCCTATATCCTCTTTCCTCCTGAGAAGTTATTTGTGACCTCTTAGTGGTGTTTGAGGTGTAAGCTCTGCATCAAAGTGGTATCAAAGCACAGTTAGTAGGTCTATTGTGATTGTGAAGTGTTAAGTTGAAGGGGTAGTTTGTCAATATGCCTCCAAGAGTGAGAAACATGGCTCAAGAGATGAATGAGCTGAAAGAGAAACATGCTAGGGAGTTGAGGGAGCTAAAGGAAAGAATGGCTACCCTAGAACAAAATCAGAGAAGAGGAGTGGCTCTAGGTGATGAGAATGAGTCTGGGGAAGAAGAGGAAGCTGAGTATGAAGATGTGGAAGAAGAGTTAGACCTTGAGGATCAGAGGATGGCAAAGTTGCTAAGGGCAGTAAAAGAAGACAAGCACAAGATAAAGATATATGTGCCAAAGTATAGAGGAAGCATTGATGATGAAGAGTTGTTAGACTGGATTGTAGCATTGGACAACCACTTCAAGTGTGAAGAAGTTCCTGAGAAGCAGAAAGTGAAGATTGCAAAGACCAAACTGATAGGTCATGCTTTGTTATGGTGGGATTATCAACAGACAGATAGGAGAAAGCAAAGAAAGGCAAAGATTGTTTCATGGGACAAGATGGTAGCTAAGATCAAAGGTAAGTTCTTGCCTAAAGATTATGAAGTTCAAATGTTTAAAAAGCTTCAAGGTCTAAGACAAAAGGAAATGGATGTTAAGTCATATACTAAAGAGTTTTATAAGTTAAGTATAAGGTCTGGTCACAATGAAAGTGAAGTGCAAAAAGTTGCTAGGTATATCAAGGTGGTTTGAGGTTTAACATGCAGGATGAACTAGTGTTGGCAAATCCAACGAGTGTTGAAGACTGTTATCAAATGGTAGTTAGAGTGGAAGAGAAACTAAAAAGGAGACAAGATAAGATAGCCAGAGGCAGAGGATCTTTTTATGCAAAACAAGTCAATGAGAATCCAGAAGATATGGGCAAGGCACAAGGACAAGGTGCAGATTTCAAACAAGGACAAAGTACAGATTTTAGAGGCAGAGGTTCTAGAGGTAGATTTGGTGGTGGAAGGAATGCAAACACCTTTGTAGGTAAGAGTTACAATTGTCAAGAGTTTGGGCACCTAGCATATAAGTGTCCTAAGAAGCAAAATTTTTCAAGTGATGGTGAAAGGAAGAATGAGAGAAGGACTCAATTAGTCCAAGAAGAAGAATGTGGTGGTTCTAGTTCCACAAATTATGTTGGTGAGATAGGAGAAACATTGATGTTGAGAGAAAGAGCACTATTGAAGACCTCCAAGGAGGAGGAGTTGATTCAGAGGAGAGCACTGTTTAGGACAACTTGCAAAAGCAAAGACAAGGTATGTAAAGTAATAGTAGATTCAAGTTGTACTGACAATATGGTGTCTAGTGAGATGGTAGACAAACTGAAATTGAAGAGAGTACCTAGGGACACACCTTACAAAGTCTCTTGGGTAAGTGATCATCAGTCCATTTTAGTGAGTGAGCAATCATTAGTAGAACTCATGATTGGAGCATATGAGGATAGGGTACTTTGTGACATCCTACCCATGGATTGTTGTCATGTGATACTTGGAAGACCCTGGCAATTTGATAGATTTGCAGTCTATGATGGAAGAGCTAATGCCTTCACTATTAAGAAGGATGAGAAGACTTTTGTGTTGATGCCATTGCAGAAAGAAGTCAAGGAGCAGTCAAGGAAAGCAAAAATGATAATGTTTGGTAAGGAGTCAGTGAGGTTTGAAGAAAGTGAAACCAAGGAGTATGCAGCCTTTTCAAGGCATAAAGTTGTTGAGACAGCAGATGGGAAGAGTGAAGCTGATTTGCAGATAGTTGTGAAGAAGAATGTCTTCATGTGGAAGAAGGAGGTGAGTGAAAATGTGTCTAGGTCTAAGACAAAGAAGTGTAAGAGTGGAAATCCTGTGGAAAGGCAAGAAATAAGTGAAGGGATCTTAGTAGGGACAGTTATGTGCCCTGTAGTGATGAGTACAGTGAAGAGGTAGTCAATTGAAGTTAATGCAGTAGTTTACAAGGTTCCTAGGACAGTGACCAAACTAGTTGCAGGTCTAACAGAGGTTGAGAAAGGTATGTTGATAACTAAGAGGGGGGGGTGAATCAATTATCTTAATTATTTCAGCTTTCTGAACTTTCTTATTAATTAATGCAACATCAATTCAAATAAGCAAACATAACCATGAAATTGAAATACACATGACACAATATTTTTTACGTGGAAACCCTATTAAGGGAGAAAACCACGAGGTGATTAACCCAAGATTGTATTCTCTATTAGAAGAATAGGAATACAAAATGGCACTTGCCAATTAGGGCTCACTGCCTGAGCACACTGCTCACAAGAGGCTCACTGCCTACAAGAGACTCACTGTCTACAAGTTGTAAGAAGAATAACAAGATCCTTGAACTGATGAGAAGTCCACATATGCTGAGGTTTAGTTCCGGTTAGGCTCAATACACTGATCTGCTGCACTTCATCCTTCATTTTCTTTTGTACTGTTGTCCTTTCACATACCGAACCTTCCTTACTACTTTCACTCTGCTCTTCTACTTTTCTTCGCACAACACACAACACAACTCCAACACTCTCATCAAAATCCATTTGGTATATAGATCCGCACAAGGGATTTCATCCTCTTTCTAGTCGGCATCCGGAATAGTCAGTATTTCCCAAACTTTGGTCTATCGGTTGAATCCTTGCTTACCAAGTGATGTCGATCAAAAAGAAACTTATAGAAGTCATGTAACAAGTCATCCAATCATGAATGATACCTTAAGAATCTTCATCACCATCAACATCTCATCTGGAATAACTTCTGATGCTCTGCCTATCAGTTCTTCCTCTGTCTGTTTTACCAAACCAGACCCCAATACTTGAATGCTTATATCTCTTTACTCTTTCATCACCAAAATTCCTGGAATATATCAGTCAAGGTACTCCTCTTGACTTCCCCAAGTCCACACTTTCCAAAGATACTTCCTCTGAGAGATTCAGACCTGACTGTCGGACCTTGCCACATACTCTGTTCTTGCTTACCAGACCACAACACTCTTCAATCTGACTTCCGGTATAGGCATATCATGTCCTGTGGATGTGTGGGATGAACTTTGTTGCCATCAATGACAACAATCATGAAGCTCCAATGTGTCTCTTGCCAACAATCTCCCCCTTTGGCATTGATGGCAACACTTAGTCAAAAATGACTAAGTGCTATACTATACTCCCCCTTGGTTGATGTTCTCTTCTAATGTATACTTTACCGGAGCTCCCCCTTAGCTGGATTCCACATTTTTCATTGTTCCTCACTCCCCCTTTGACATCAATGGCAAAGGGTAGGGTCCGCACACCAAATTTGCCCAAAAATTTAACTATACTTAGTTGCATAAGTATATAAATAGGTTATACTTACATATACTGTAATATGTCTGCAAGAGTTGTCTTCAACTATACAACTTCTGTCGCCCAACTCTGCTTCATCCTGTCCAAAATTGAGATGTGACCACTCAACATGAATGCAAAAGCTTCTGCCCTCTTGAGATCTGTCGGATCACTAGTCCGGGTTGTGGTCTGAGCATCAGTTAGAGCCTCATGCATGGCCTCTAACTTAGGGATAATGATCCCTCTGAGTTCACTTAACCTATTTGTTCTATTTTTCTTCTCCTTCTCAAGCTTCTTTATTTCAGCTATGGCTGCAATAGCCTGACATTCTTGATTTACTATAGAACTAGAGAGAGGATCAAAACTTTGAGATAAACTTGTCAGTTTATCCTCTTGCTCTTTTACTTTCTTCTCAATATCCTTGGTTACTTTAGGCTAGGATAAACAAAATTTGTAGATATCTCCGCCATCTTTAAGAGCATTTTCCAAGCTCTTTATTCCAATATCCATAATTCTCCTATCATTTGTTATTAAGCCTTGTAACTCTGAGAATCTCTTATCCAGAAACTCTTTCTAGACCTTCTCCTCAGCTGATTTCTCTAGAGATTCAAAATGTATACCAACACTATTTACTAGAGATTTGAGATTACCGGATGAAAAGGCTAAGGGATCTTTCTGAAAAGATGGCATGATCTTCTCCAATACACCGGATGCAGTTTCTATAAGCTTACAGTCTTCCATGTGAGACTTCAGAAGTTTTTCTTTTGCCTTTGCTAAAGTAAAGGATGCTAGCTTCATGGTTTGAACCGGGGAGAGGGAGTCAAAATTGAATGGTCCTTGAAGAAGTTCTGGTTCATCAAATTCCATCATCTCCTTGGTTAGGAATTCTTCGACTGCTTCTGTTGTGTCTCTTGCCGGTGACAGGGTTTTCTCTCCTTCTGCATTCTTACCAATATCATCTGTGATTTTTGGAATTTTCTCTCCTTCTGAACCCTTATTACTGTCATCTTGTTTTTCCTTTTCCTCTGCTTCTTTTTCTTCTACTCTTACCTCTTCTTTAGATCCAGAGTCTACTAGGGAATCCATATTTACTTCTCCTTGAACTACCTCTTCCGGAACAGGGGAATCCTTTTCCTTTACCTCTTCTGCTACCGTCTCAATGGATTCTTCTTTGTTATCTATTCCCGAGGGATCATTACCTAAATCCTCTATAACAGGAATATTGAATCTTTTATAGGTATTTTGCAGGATTTCTTCTATTTCTTTCGCCACTTTATCAGTTTCTCCAAGCATGAGCTGATTCATTCTAGCCTTACTCTGGTACTCATCCTTGCAATCTTTGAAGATCATATCCAATTGTTTTTGGAGTAATTGAAGGGTAGAACTGAATAGCTATCTGTTCTCTTATCTCTAAGTCCTTAGCCTTGGCATTTTCTTTTCTCATCTCTAATTCCTTCTCTAGGATTTTGGGAATGAGAGATATTATTTCAATAAAAGCCTTATTGTATATGTTCAAATACTTAACTATGGCTTCCTCTAGAATCTTTTTATTTGCATCATTGTATGCATCATAGAATTCTATTATTGGTTGCAGGTTCCCATACATAGTGACTGCTTTAACTACATCATCTAAGGATAGAGTGGGCCTTTCAACGAATTCTTCTGCCATCTCTTCCTTGTCTTCACCGATAGAGGGTTCACCAGATACTTTCTTCTTTTTCCTCATTTTCCTTACCTCTTCATCTGATTTTGTCTCTTCTTCATCATTTTGGCTTGTGTAAGACCTTGTGGCCTTTGTCTTAGTTCTTTTCTCTGCTTTACCAGATGATTTTGCTTCTGGTTTTGATGTCTTTGAGCTCTTGTCAGTGGTAGGTGCAGACCTCTTAGAGGATCTTGTTCGGGAGGGGGCTTCTACCAGACCACTTTCCTTTTCAATTTCTTCCTTCTCTTTCTCTGCTCTTTCCCTTTTCTCTTTGTTGGTGTTAAGTGCTTCTTTTGAGATTCCATGCCTCTTTGCCAGTTCTTCTACCTCTTTTCTCACTTTTCTCTTTATCTCCGATTGTCTAAGTTCCACATGAATCTTTACACTCAACTCTTCAAAGGTTCCAAATCTTTCTGCCTTGGGATCTTTGGGTTAACTAAGCATGTGTTGAACATGTAGCTCAACAATTTTCTCATCTACTTCATACCCCATGGGCATGATCCAAACTATCCTTAGTTCCACAGCCTCCATTAGGCACTGATCAGTTTCTACCATAAAGCAAACAGTATCCTTATACTTTTCAACTAGAGATTTTGGAATTCTCTCCCTTGCTTGCAACATACTCTGAAAGTTCTTGAAATAACCCCACAGAGCTGTATTTCTTGCCTTAGCATTCCCAAGCCCATGCAAGTAGTCTCTGATTTGAACGGCAACAGGTCTGTCATTCTGCCATACCCAACCACTAGATCCAGGTAGCTCATTCATAAAGTAGAAAAACAAACATAATATTAGTCCACCATACTTAAAAGAGTTCTTCTTGTCCTTCTTGATCTTCTGTAAGTTTTCCATCAGTTGGCTTAGGAGTTCACATAGGTCATAGTCTGCATTCTTTCTCAACATCTCATAAGTAGTATACACAGCAGTTCTGGGTACTAAATTCTCCCTGCTGGAGTGATATATCTTATAACCAATTATCATAGATGCAAATTTGATATCCGGATCAGAGATATCTTCTATGGTCATTGCTCTCTTATCAAATTTTGATCCGGTAGCCTCACTCACAATTTGGTTTTTGACAGATTTGAGAACTAGTATCCCTCCGGATGAGTGCAAGCTGGTTACTGCCCTAATTGCATCCTTAGTGATCTTAAATGGTCTATTCAACCAAAAGAAGTTATCATGTACTCTGCTTAACACATACCGGACCCATTCATTCTCCTCAAAATAGGGGAAATGAATGCACTGACCAAAATGTTTATCCTGGATGGCCTAGTACTGTGGTTTGAGTTCAAGAGTATCATCTATTAACTAATTGTGATAGATATCTGCTAGCTTGGATTCCCCAAAATCTTCAATGTTTGCATGAATGTAAACCGTAACATCTTCTACATGCAAAATACCATGCAGAATGCTGGATAATGCACCTGAGGGATTCACTTCTAGAGATTTGTATGGGTGCTTCTTAAATTTAGGGCGTGGCCTATTAGAAATCTTCACCACATTTAGAGTACCCATTTTCAAAAGATTTACAGAGAGATATTCAGCAACGGAAAATACCTTTTACGCTTCTAGGGTTCGCTGAATGAGCTGGATTAATTTGCTGGAAGAATCAACTTCAATGATTGATCTTTGAGAGTTTGAGACAATTTGTTGCAGAGATCCTTTTCTTTTATTCTTGAGTGCAAATGTGCAAATGACAAACGAATGAACTCTTTTATTTCTGGGAATGCCCTAATTTCATACTGCAATAAATGCGCGACCTAAGTCATTCTGGCTGCCTTGTTCTCATCTTATTCTGAGACAGATCTTTTCTAGATCACTGAGATACACTTAGAGTCATTCTTGGAGAATAGTGATAATCTATCTTCCTTTCCTTAATCATTTGATCTATCCGCAGATCAAGATTCCATAGTTTGAATCATGTCAGATTTAACTATGAAAACCTACTTCTTACTGGATGATTGATGAGCCGGATTAGCCTTCAACTCTTTCAAAACTTCTTGCGGATCTTTCATCTCTTAACCAAGGCTTATTTAGATGTCCCTTTGTGAACCCTTTAATCCGCAACTCTCCTTGTGCCAATTCCAGCACCAATTAACTGGCTAGGGGAAAATGTTTTTCTTTGTGTCTCCCCCTAAGCCAGAGCTCACTTCTTAATTTCTAGAAGGAATATCAGCACCAGATTCTGGTGCGGATCCATCCCCTACATTTTATGTACTTCTCTTCACCCAAATCTTGTTCATCTCACTTTTAACTTCATCCGCATTCACTTTTCCTTTTCCCTTGTCTTGATTCTGATTATGATGTACCAGACCTCTTTTCTCCTGATTCTTGCTTCTACAAAATTTGGCAATATGACTGGATCTATTGCAATTGTGGAAAACAACATTTCTTTGCATATTTGATTGATGTCCTCTTGATCTACATTGATTATCCATATGACCCATTCTATTGCATGTAAAGCATCTATCATTGAATGAATTGTTCATTTGCATATTTCTACATTCATGAGATTTGTGACCATACCTTTTGCAGTTAAAACACTGTCTGGAGAAGGATGAGTTAGTCTGATTCATTCTCCTTCTGCACTGATTAGCTTTGTGACCAAAGTTATTGCAGTTGTGGTAGTATCCATTGAAGGATGGATATCTTTGAGCATTAGGTTACCTTACTGGAGGTCTTCTAGGCCTATTCCTTGAATTTTCTAATCCAAACTTCTTCTGACCAGATCCGGAGCTTTCTCCTTTCTCATATCCCAAACCACACTTGTCATCTACTCTCTTTTGGCTTTCAAGAAAAACTTCAAGTTGAGCAGAACTTATCTTGAATTTCTATTTATATTCATTTGTTGTTTGAAGGTCCCTTTTCAAAGAGACAATTTGATCCTCAAGTTTGTCTTCATTATCTTTAGCATCTTCAAGATCAGATTCAAGATGTTTGATTATTCTATCCATCTTGTGGCAGTCTTCTGATTTCTCCTTGAGAGATTGTCTTAGATCATCTTCAGTTTTTCTTTTCTCTTCAATTTCTTGGGTAAACTTCATAACTCATGATTCCATTTCATGTCTTACTATAATGATCTCTTTTGATAACTTTTCACATAACTTGGTTTTCTCCTTCAGATCTCCATTTGAATCATTGGCTTCACCTTGACTTGCCAGTTGCTGAAGTAGCTCCTTTCTCTTTTTCATAGAGAGACTCAGTTTCTCTTTTAATTCATTTATGAAATCATCAGCCTGTTTGAGTCTTTCCTTCAATTCATTGACTTCAGAATTTGATTACTCAAGATCATCTAGGGCAGACTTAAGTTGCTCCCTCATACCATACACATCCATTTGAATTCCCAGATCTTCCTCAAACTATTAGGCTCTGTTGGGAGGAACTTAGCTCTGATACCAACTGTTGATAACTGAGAGGGGGGGTGAATCAGTTATCTTAATTATTTCAGCTTTCTGAACTTTCTTATTAATTAATGCAGCATCAATTCAAATAAGCAAACCTAACCATGAAATTGAAATACACATGACACAATATTTTTTACGTGGAAACCCTGTTAAGGGAGAAAACCACAAGGTGATTAACCCAAGATTGTATTCTCTATTAGAAGAATAGAAATACAAAATGGCACTTGCCAATTAGGGCTCACTGCTCGAGCACACTGCTCATAAGAGGCTCACTACCTACAAGAGACTCATTGTCTACAAGTTGTAAGAAGAATAACAAGATCCTTGAACTAATGAGAAGCATCCACATATGCTGAGGTTCAGTTTCAGTTAGGCTCAATACACTGATCTGCTGCACTTCATCCTTCCTTTTCTTTTGTACTGCTATCCTTTCACATACCGGAGCTTCCTTACTGCTTTCACTCTGCTCTTATGCTTTTCTTCGCACAACACACAACACAACTCCAATACTCTCATCGAAATCCATTTGGTATATATATCCACACAAGGGATTTCATCCTCTTTCTAGTTGACATCCAGAATAGTCAGTATTTCCCAAACTTTGGTCTGTCAGCTAAATCCATGCTTACCAAGTGATGCGGATCAAAAAGAAACTTATAGAAGTCATCTAACAAGTTGGCCAATCATGAATGATACCTTAAGAATCTTTATCACCATCAACATCTCATCCGGAATAACTTCTGATGCTCTGCCTGTCAGTTCTTCTTCTATCTGTTTTACCAAACCGGACCCCAATACTTGAATGCTTATATCTCTTTACTCTTTCATCACCGGAGGCTCAATTCCTAGAATATATCAGTCAAGGTACTCCTCTTGACTTCCCCAAGTTTGCACTTTCCAAAGATACTTCCTCTGAGAGATCTGGACCTCACTGTCGGACCTTGCCATATACTCTATTCTTGCTTACCAGACCACAACACTCTTCAATCTGACTTTTGGTATAGGCATATCATGTCCTGCGGATGTGTGGGATGAACTTTGTTGCCATCAATGACAACAATCATGAAGCTCCAATGTGTCTCTTGCCAACAAGGTAATGGGACCATGGACAGTGAAAAGAAGAGCATGAGATAGTGGTGTAAGCAAGAAGATGAGAAGACAAGTGGAAGGACAGTTGAGAGATGCATGGGTACTAATGCTCAGGCAGGCATAACACCAAGGAATGAAGGTGACAAGGTCAGAGGACCAAGAGTAGGACAGTTTACAAAGAGTGCACATTGTCAAGAAACAAGTAATGTTGGCAAACATGTCAAGGACAGTGAAGGATCAAAGCAAAAAGACCCTGATGAAGACAAACATAGAGGTTAGAGACAAGCAATGGAGGACAAATTACAAGATTCTTTCCAAGGGACTTGGAAAATTTACAAGTTAGGGTGTATGGTGCAGTTCACCTAGGATGTTCATGATGTCAAATTTTTGAATTTTTGTGTGATGGAGACTAAAGGGAGTTTTAAAAATATTGTAATGAAGCCTTCTAAAGGCATTGTCATGTTGTGGAGGCCTAAAATAGGCATTTACTTAGGTAAGGTCTGTAGTCCATTTAAGTTTGTGACAGTTTAATTTTAGACAGTTAGTTTTTTTGAGAAAACAGTCAGTTTTAGGCTATTTTTAGACTTTTCCCACGATTTGGGAGCTTTGTAATGAGAAAATTTGTGGTAAACATATAGTCTTGGCCTCTCTCATTTTGAGGCATTGTAGATTGATGAAGTTTGAATGGAGAAAATAAAGAAAATACTGTTGGTTGCCCTATATTTCTGAGTTTTTCTATATTGTTTGTTGTTCCAATGTCTTGTGTGAGGCCGTATAGTACATTCAAGAAGGAAAATGTCTAAAATCAATTGAAGCATGGATTTAACTTTCATTTGAACCATTTTTGGAGGATTTTCATTTGCTTAGAAGGATTTTATCACTATTTTTGTGCTGAGAGGTCTCTAACCCTTATTTTGAGGGTTTTTGTGAGGTTTTTGATTTCCTAACCCATCCTACTATGTTAGAACCCCAAAATGGGTGGAATGAGGTTGGGTTGACATGTTTTCTAATGGGTTTTGTGTGCAGGAGCATAGGACAAATGTAAGATGGAGTTTGGAGCCATTGAGGCCTCATTGCACCTTGTGTTGGGCTAACTAGCTTTGGTGGAGTGAAGATTTGATCATGAAATGTCTTGAAATGATCTTGGACCCCAAAAACCTATGAAATTAGTCTATTTTAATCCCATTAGGCACCTTAGAATAGGATTTAGATGTTTGGAGTGGAGTTTGGGGGTACTTCCTTTGCAAAACTGACCTAATTAGGCCTAGTTAGGAATCGATATAGTCATAAATTGAAGCCTGTGTTCCAAAAGATGCCCTAGTGCATTTTGGATATGTTAGAGATCTTGATAATGGGTACTCAAGAATCCCATCACAGTCTGGTTTGGAGGTCTGTATCTCACGATATTGTCTGACAGTCCCTTTTTGAGGGCTACAAGGGAGTTGGAGTAGTTGTGAAGGAAGTGGTACAAGGAGGTACCTCCTAAGCATTTTGATGGTTTTTTGACCTTGGAAAGTCAACCATAGATGGTCTAGAATCTCTAGAAAGTTTGACAAAGAGCGTAGGTATATGAACCCAAAGATGGTGTTGTTGTGTAGTGTTGAAACCATGGAAAAAGAGAGGATAGTCATGTCCAGCTTGAAGTCAAATGGAGCAGCTAGGTCCACATGGGCCTAAGAGTCTTATTTTCCCTACCATCCCCTGCATCCTCTTTCCTCCTAAGAAGTTAGTTGTGACCCCTTAGTGGTGTTTGAGGTGTAAGCTCTGCATCAATAGTTCATAGTTTTAGGGTTTATAGTTAAATTTAATGATTTAGGGTTCATTATATTTTAAAAATAGTAAACCAAAAATCTTAAATTTGTAAATTGTAACCCTAATCGCTAAAAATATAAATCATAGAAATTAAACCCTAATTTCTAAATGTAAACCTACAGACAACACAAAATACATACAAAAATCACGTAAACCTACCTAGAGGTCTTCAAGAACTATGAGTTTGGCGGGAGGAGGTGACAGGTGCAAAAAAATAGTCCAAAAATGTGGCTAAAAATTAGTGTGGAAGGGGTTTGGCAAACAGATACCCATTTTATGTCATGCTTCTCGCCATCGATGTATGTGGGAAAAATAAGCCCACACAAATTTTTTAAAAATTAAATACCTTTACTAAACAAGTATTCATTTAGGCTCAGGCACCCATTTTTTTAAAAATGGGTTCCTGTTCCTATGAGGATTTTTTTTCATGACGCTTCCCCTATATGTGGACCTAACCTCTCTCTCTCTCTCTCTCTCTCTCTCTCTCTCTCTCTCTCTCTCTCTCTCTCTCTCTCTCTCTCTATATATATATATATATATATATATATATATATATATATATATATATAATCTTTGTCACCCTCTCTACCTTTCTATTTATCTTTATCCCCCTCTCTTTATCTCTATCTTCCCTTCTTTCTTCCTCTATCTTGCTTTCTCTCTATGTGTTACCCAAAGAGGTCTCAAAGGTCAATTGTTAGATCTTTAATCAAATGACAGATTGTATTCAATGTAGCTCCCCATGAACAATCTCACCTTTTTCAATTGTTTAAACATATTTCTCTTGAAATTCAATACATGCAATGGGTTAGCCAAAGAGGTCTTAAAGGTCAATTATCGGATCCTTAATCAAATAATGTATTTTTTCCACCCAACTTTTGAGGAGAAGTGTTTTTTCTTTACAATTTTTTGTAGATACAACATAATTGAATGGTATACCTAAATAATGCAAATCAACTTTTGCGCCCCCAGTTGAAAACATAAAGATGGTATCCTAAATTGAACTAATCACATGTTTCCTCTTCTTCCATTTTACATCTATGGAAGCCAATTGACTTGCTACCACATGAAAAACATTTAAATGTTTGGTTACAAAGTCTCCTTCATGCATCTTTAAAGAATAAAATTTCTTTTCAAAAAAAACTTATTTACAAGACACTTAGTTTTATATAATGCAATAATTCTATCTCATAAACTCTTAGATAGGTATTTTTTGGACCATACATTTATTATGGATGGTAGGTGGTAGAAATTCTCTACTAGTGATTTACAATATCTTGCATTGATGAGTCAATATCATTGTTTATGTTTCACCTCTCTCTCCCTCCTTTTCTCCCCCACTTCTCTCTCTAGCTATATCTAGCTCCCTCTCTATCCCTCTCACTATCTCTCTCTATCTCTCTACCTCTCTTTGTCCCCATCTCTATCTTTCTACTCATCTGTAGACATCTAAAATTGAACACTTTATCCCAAAACAAGTCTTGATCCCCTACATCGATCACTTTATCTCTAAACCATCCTTATTATCCCTGAATCATCCTAAATTATCCTAATCATGGTCAATTATCCCCTAATTGTTCTAATTTATCATATTTGCCTAATTGGCCCAATTATCAAGACCTAAGCCTATCATCATCCCTAATTTATCCCTACATTTTAATCATTTTCCCTAGGCCATAAATCATTTTCCTAAGTCATAAATCCCCTTTCCCACACATGATTTAATTAAATTTTATTAATTAAATCCCACCTTTCTCTCTCATAAATAAAATAAAATAAATATAAAATTATTTTATTTTCACCCTAACCAATTCATAACTATCTTCCAAAAATATTAAAAATTAATTAATAATCACTTTTATCCTCCACCCTTGATCTTATAACTTCCCAACCATTTTGATCTAAGCCATTCATCTCTCATCCAATCCTCACCATCGATCCTTCTTCCTAGTGGTCTATAAATTGACCTAATCAGGAGGCATTTGGATCATCAATGATCATTCGAGCAACATCATGCTATCGAATCGAGCAACCACAATTAACATTTGAGCACATCCACCCTCGTGGTGCAATAGGAATCAAATTATGGGTAATCTCATTTTGTTTATGCATTTGTGTTTCGGTTTCTATGCTTGATCGGAGATCATATTGAATGTGGATTTAAGGGTTTGCATTGTGTTTAAATATTTTCATTTGATCTGCATTCTAATGTGTACACCATCTCTCTATATATATCATATTTCCATCTATATATCTCTCCCTCTCTTTTTTTCTTTCTATTTAATTTCATTTCATATTCAAAAGTTGTGTTGCATCATTTGGGTATACTAGTCAATTATGTTGTATCTACAAAGAAATTGTAAAGAAAACAAACTTATCCTCAAAAGTTGGGTGGAAAAAACATGTTGAAAGGGTAAATCGATTGAGGTGGAAGATGTGTAAGATTTGAAAAAATAAAGACTTGATGAAATGATTAATTCAATAGGAGGTTTTGATTTGATACTAGGTGGAAGCCCCTATAATAAGATTTGATAGGCAACAACAGGGACACATGGCATGGGCTATAGAGGAAGCATTCCTCTATTTTCTATGAATTTCCATGGATTGTGAATTATGTAAGGCATGCAATACATTCAAGTGTAACTTGACAGAATAATGAAGCATTCATTTTGCACTAATCTCGACTTCAATAGATTATAAATTCCTTACTTTTCATAACTAACTTCCTACCCAAATTGAAGAGGCTACCAAAAAGAAGAATTGAAAATTATGGACATTATTATTATTTTGATTCTATGTAGCAAATGTGTTTGTACAATCAGCATGGGACTAATTGCAAGTATGGATGTTGCCAATTGTAGACCCATATGGTATTTTGGTAATGAATTGAACTTTATTTTGTAGTTGTTTGCACTTAAATAGATTAGTAATTTCTTGTTTTTTCATAGTCATGTTCCCCCAATTTGAAGAGCTTAGCAAAAACAAGTATTGATAATTATGGACATTATTTTAATTATATGGAGCAAATTTGTTAGCATAATTAGAATGAGACTAATTGCATTCTTTGATGTTTCCAATTACAATCCTATGGTTATTTATTTGATTAGTCATGCTAACCATGGTTTCCTTTTGCAAGCATTGAATGAAAGCCTAGAGGATGTGCATATAATCATATTTTATAAGAGAAAGAACTTAGATTTAGAAATGGATTATTGTGAAACCCATTACAAGAAACCATTTTAGAAAGTAAAGATTAAAGAAAGTATTTCTTCCAAAGGTTTGTTTGCGGGAAAATAAAATAAATTTTTGTTTACCACACCATGTTAAAGGATTGGTAGGAAACACAAAATAGCAGCATTTTAATATCTCAGAAACAAAAATTTGGAAATATGAATAGTAAAAATAATATTTGAAATTCATCATCCTACCATTTGTATTTGAGAGTTCAAACATCACCCAAAAAAAATGCAGGTAGCATACATTCAGTGTAACACCTAGAGAGAAATATTGGTAATAGTTTGGGACTATCGTGAAGTGCAGAGGAATTATAGTTAGAATACTATATAAAGAATAAAATATTTATAGAAGTGCACTAGCAATGATTCTATTTGTTGAGTTCATCATTTTTTAGCATTCAGTGGGGCAATGCCTAAGAGAAATGGAGATAAGAAATAGAGAGGTAAAGAGAGATAGAGAATAGAGAGAAAGATAGAGATAATAAATAATGGACATTATTGAAAATTATAGAAATTATTATCACTTTGATTTTATGTGGCTTGACATGCTATGCTTAGGGAAACACGTCATTTGTTTAAGGACCTAATAGTTCACCTTTAAGACCTCATTCAGGATATCCATTACACACTAAAATTGTGGAAGGCCAATTAGTGATTTGCTTTTCTTTTTTCATACAGACCTGTGCAATACATGAGGTCAATTAGTAGGCCATCAAGAAAATGACATCATGTGCACAACCAAGGTCCCAATGAATAGGTAGTAGCTTCAAATTAATTGTTCATCCACTTACATTAAGTTTATTAATTAGGTAGTGTTTTAAAATTTAGTCTCCTATGTTGCGACATCTTTGGATTACAAAAAACTACATAAAAATATTTTAAAAGTAATTGCTCTCTCTTTATCTCTCTACCTTTATATATCTCTTTGTCTTATTTTCTCTCTATATCCATTTGTCTCACTCTAGCTCATTGTTTCTTTGTATCCCCCTCTTTATCTCTCTATTTGTCTATCTATCTTTCTATCTCTCTCTCCCTCTTTATCTCTGTACCTTTATCTATCATTGTCTCTATATCTCTATCTCTCCCCTTCTCTAGATTCATCTCTCTCTTCCTCCTTCTCTATCTTCCTCTTTCTCTTTGTATCCTCTCCCTCTCTATCTCTCTTCTTTTGAGGTCCTCTCTCTTAGTATCCTATCTATAACAATAGTAAGAAGAATTGATCCATTTATAGAGATTGTGAAGCTTATTATAGGAGGAAAAAGGATTTGAAGAATAGTAGTTTTTAATCAAAATTTCAAGATAGTTGAAACTATGCATTAATTGATATATTCACATGTGTTCCATAATCTAGTTTGACAATTGATAGAAATACAGATGATCCAACTATGAAGCCCTATAAAAAAAAGCAATTTAACATCATTATAGGATTACAACATTTTAAATCATGAAGTAGCTCAAACAAATAAAATAAATTAATTCAACTACTTACATAAATGGTTATTGTGATGGCTAAAATAGGAATAATGATATAAATTTGAATAATGTTAGTTGTTGCTCTTGTTTTGCATGAATTAACAACATACAAATAGATTTCAATATAAGTAGAGTGAACTAAAACATTTGTATTCATAGTAACTTTTCTATTCAATTTAAGAAAATTAGCGACCTTTTTTAAAATGGATGGCTATATAATTTTGTTGAGAGTATGCTTTTTTGTTATTTATTTCCATTTGATAATGACCTTAAGCTATCCTCTTCTTGCCTTCTTAGTGCAACATATAGACTATCCTACATGTGTGCATATATTTGGTATGTGAAGGTGGGGCATATGCAATGACCCACAAGGAAATGTACTCTTGAAAAA